>SNQN01002564.1:47751-60746 GCA_008642245.1 Bassia scoparia | reverse complement strand
TRCMGMTTTTAAACAAAAAGATTTTACTTAACACATAATATTTATAATTTGCATTTCAAAATTCAAATGATGCATAATGTTTTCATATAGCGGGGATTGAAAGACGAATTAGCCAATAGCTTTCTAATTGAAGACCAAGAAACAAATATAAGCATTTCAACCTTTTCCACTCTCAAGCAAAGTCACATCATATAAGAACATTAGGTCTTAGGACCAGGAATGTTCTTCATTTATGCCTCTTTCATCACCTATATCCCCACAGTTTTTTGGAAATCAGGCATATGACCAAAAAAACACATTCCAAGTCTTTCTACACCTCATCTCCATGAGCATCAYATGAATTAAACACCAGCAAACAACTCAAACAAGAATGATGCTGTTAATCCTTTTAGTGTAACAAGCTCATCCTGCCCATATTGAAATTGGTGCCTTAGGGAACCACAAATCCGTGTGAATGAATTGAAATTTGGTTAGTAACAAGTTTTCTGTGTATATGCCATACAACTCACCGCACACAAAGCAAAGAACCACACCACACGCAACCAAATAACAAAAATTTTCCACACTCGACCACCCCAGAACCATTCCAATAATGCAGATTCAAAGCTTTCTTGAAGCTCCATGCTATAACCCACATAACCACACAGACCACCACAATGAAACCTACTGATTATTTCCCAACATATCAAATTATACTTGAGAATATCGATGCAGAGCACCACAACAAAGCTTATCCCATTCTACAGATAGGTTGCAACTTTAAACCCAAGGGCAACTTCATCAATCACAAGGCCGAGGTTAATTTGTTACTCAAATTGAAAACATTAAGACAGGAATCACCACAGTAACTCTTACAAATTGCAACAGAACACAGATACATCACAGAGGTATGTCCTTCACCTTAAATAAAAACAGATCAAAATTTAGCGACCCCCAAAGTTAATATAAAACTTTACAACTCAATAGGAATTTGAATTTAGAAGATTCAATAACGAAAGAACACAGCCACAATCCTCACTCCTCTGCCAAAAAACCAACTTCTCAGTTTCTGTTGCACCAGAATGTTTTCTAAACATACCCTGCCATCACACACGCCACCACTCGACTATTTGACAGTGTATCTCTCCACTTAAGAAGCTATTATTGTCAATGTTGCCCACCCTTACTATAATTTGTAAGAAATAGAGTCATGAAGAAGAACTAGATCATCAGCACTTCATCTTTATATGTATAACAATCCTACTTGTAAACAAACATCTATACCCAGCATTTAAAATAAACCCAAATTTTGACAAACTAGCAGCTCATGAAAGGACACATGAAATCTTTGTTTTTCACTGTAATAATTTAATCAAATACCAAGAAACCCTCTTTAAGAGGTCTCTTATAAACTGGGTCACACTCACACCTTCTCCCCTTAACAAGCAAGCAAAAAGAAGAAATCACATTTTGCAATCTTCAAATTTTTAGTTGCAGTATTTGCAAAAAAAAAATAAATAAATAAAATAAATATAAAATCTGTATAAAGCATAAATTTTTGGAATAATAATAAACTAAAACAATCTCCATATTACAAAAGAAAAAAGAACAAGTAATCATTGAGAAGGAAATAACTCCCACAATCATCGAATTCAAATTGGGAACGATTTCAGGTTTGCTTCAACCTGCATAACTATTGCTGAAGCCATAAAGCTAAATTAAGCCAAAAACATAATCAATTAAGCTTGAAATACAAGAACATACAGATTAAAGCAAGTTGATTGAAATGCATGTAACCCATTACTTTGATGTTTCAATTAAAAAAAACCAAAAAGAGTGTGAAAAAAGTACCAGTAAAAAGGCCAAATAGTGTAATCAAGATCAAAGACAACCAATGGAGAAGAACTTGGATAACCATGACTTGCAAAGCTTCATCTTTAACCCTTTGATCTGCCATGGCTGATTGGGAGCCAAAATGGAAGAAGGAATCAAGAAAGGATCAATTCCCGTTTTATTTATGCTTTCACCCTTACTTTGGTCGCGCCTTTCTTGACCTCTGAGTTAGTTGATCGAACTAGATAGTTTCTAGAGTAATGTCGTTTTAATATTAACACTAATAAATATCTGGATTGTTAAACGAAATTCAAATTTCATGTGAACTCTGAAATACACCCTTCCTCTATTTCACCCTTAACCACTAACACCACCATTCCCTACTCCACCACACCAACTGGATATCGAAGAAGATCGTCTCCATTGAGGAGTTCGAGTTTCGATCTGATCTGTACTGCTTGAGTCCAATTGTCAAATCTTTACTACTTGAATCGAATCGAATGAACGAACGAATGCTCCTCATCAATCGATGCGTTTTCGGCACGAGTTGCTAGTTGCTCCAGTCGCGCTTGAGAGCCATCACACGACCCGCGAAGCCTAGCCTAGGCCCAACCCATGGCAGCCACCTAGGCCAGCACAGCACCCATGGGTTGGCGCGGCATAATTCTATTATGGTCCCAGGACCATAATATTTGTGTGGTCCTGATATCGTGTGCCATACGCGCCTAATATCAGATCATCTTACTTCTGCTATGTGAATCACGCTCTTCAAATTTCTTCTTTTATTTTTTACGACACGCTCTCTATTTCAGATGGACATTCAAACCCAAAATATTTTCTCTCTTCCATAAACCTCCAAAAATCAGCAAAAAAACCCAAAAACACGATCAATCTCAATTTCAAACATCAAATCAATCAATTAGAAATCAAAAGCACAAGATTAATGAATATCCAAATGATTTAAGGGAAGAGTAAAATTGGTGTATAACGAGCAAGAGAAAAGGTATAATTTCAATTAACAAATTCAAATATTATGTGAATCTTATTAACATTTTGCATGTATTGATTCTTTGTTGTTTGAATTTGTAAGGAATAAGAAATATGCAAAATTCATGATGAAGTAATGAATATCGAAGGAACTGATGTAAGTTCATTTTCCAAAAAATAATTTACAATTTACAATTTTGTTGAAGATGAACATTTGATTTGTATACTCAATTTGCTTGTGATTAAGCTCGTTTCAGCTTTGTGCTTATTATATTAGCAGCAATTTAGCTTTGATATTCAAGATTTATTTAGGATTTGATGTTTGTTGGCTGGTTTCATTGCGAATTTTTAAATTATAATTTGATTCTTTAAGAATTGAGATTCAATTGATGTTTTAGGAATGACTAATGCTTTCTAGTGTTTGTTTTTGTGAATTAATTTCTGTTTAAATAGATACAAATACCAGCCCAAAAAATGTAAGAAAAGTCTTTAAATGTTCATTCAGTGTCAAATTGTTCATTTCATAGTTAAATGTTCAGAAACTTATCTTCAATCAATGTGAAAAGGTGAATTTGTACATTTAAGTGCTATTTCCTGTATTCTTCAAATCAGTGAATTCGAAATTATGATGCATGCTAAAATACAGGAAAAGTTTTGAGAATGAAATGGAGATCAAACTCTGATAAACAATTCTGGTTATTTTAATGCATCAACATGGGACTTTAATGGTGATGAAGACTGGGATTGCGATTCAGCAAATAGAAAGTTGCAAGTGTATGAATTCTAGTATTGAATTGTCACCAACATTTTCACTTAGAGATTAGGTAATAATCAATCATTTCATAACAACTTTTTTTTGTTTTGGAATAAATTGTAAGAAGAAGCAATCTGAGATTGAGAGGTCGATATTGATTGCAGTCAAATTGCTTTGCACGACCTGAACAAGTAAAAGACATAATTGAAAATGCGAGAAAAATAGAAGTGGAACAACAACAACATGAAAAGATAGAATAAAGAGGTTAACCTAGAAAATATATTAGGATAATTAGATTAAAGAAAAATCTATGAAATTTTTTGCTACAATATTAAAATGGTATCATTTTGTATGAAAATATTCAGAAGTGCTTGATGTAATTGGCACATCACCTTGTATAAATATTCGCTATGTAAATTTTTTGCACAAGTACAATCATCTTGTTATGAATATTTAATAGAAAAGGTCAACATATCTTTTTGACATGAATGATTACTTCAAGATACTTTAAATCTCTATATCCCTCAATTGCTTCAAAACTAATTATCAGACTCTTAATGTTGACACGCTTCATCAAATTCGGCGAGAAAAAGTCTAAAGTATGAATCTCTGATCTTTTGTGGTGGTTTATCAACACTAGAAGAATATTCAGAGTCGCACCTTGGTTATCCAATTCATAAATTCCGCACTCCACATCCATTCATCATTAGCTTGCTTTGATTTTGCTTTGGCCCTATTTTTGAATTGCTTTTTCTACTACGCATGCCACATCATAGCCATTGTCTACAAAGTATATCAAACTGAATTTGGATCTTTGATAAACATAAGAACAAGTCGCTACAATGCCCTACAAAACAATAGATAACGCAAATATTCAGTTTATAAAACATAAATTTCATCACTGAAAGCAGACATGTTCATCACTGAAAGCACAAATGTTCATTACTGCACTGACCGTTTGGGCCTGAATTTTGATATAATCAACATATTGACCAAATCTTTCCTCCATGCTTTAGCCTTATTAGGCGTAACTATCTTTATTGCAGCAGCCATGGCAGCGGATTGGTCAGTATTATAGTAATGGATGTATTCTGCCTGGTAGAACACAAGAATGACTCAAATAGCCATACAAAAGATCGATATGCTCATTCAAGATAAACCCATACCAAAAATAAAATTGTTGCAGTGGTGAATTCATCCAAAAAATGGAGCACAAATCATTGCATATTTATTGGTTCGATAAGTGGTATCAAAGACTAACAAGTCACAAAATGTTGATAATCCCTCTTCATCTACTATCTGCCAAAAAAGCTTATTAGAGCTCCAGTTTTGTCGACTTCAAATTCATAAAAGAAATCTTCTTCACGAGCTTGCCTACAACATTGAAAAGTTACAAAAAAAAAAAAAAAATAAAAAACAAGTTCACAAGTTAAATATAAATGTTCATATTTTAGAACTAGATGTTCATCAGTAAGAATTGAAATGTTCATTTTCTCTTACCTCTTGCAAATAAACGGATCAAGGTTTACAATATCTCCATCAAGCTGTTGCTCCTTTCGTTTTGTTTGGCCAAGGCATTATAGCATCTTTTTTTAGTAAAACCAAGCAATGGAACCTTGTGCTTCATTCCGCATGACACGATAAGATTATTTACACCGCTCCACTTTTTGTAGATTGCTCATAAACGTTGTTGTTCTTCTAAAACCTTTTCGTTGTGATCTCAAGTTATGTGTTTGCTCAGGAGGAATCAGCTCATGGTTGTGCATCATTTCATGTTGCAAAGAAGTATATATCCCACTTTTGTCAATGTTGAACTTCACTAAATCTTAAAATCAGCTCGTGTATCCAACTTCTCAATATTTCGAGGTTCTGTAATAACCTTGCCATCATACTTCAACCACGCATTGGAACAAGAAATTTCCTCACGCTCCATCCTTGACCCTTACTACTGGTCTATTCTTCCCTTTCGAACACCAAAACCTTGCGAAAAGCATAGTCATTAAAGATCAAAAGCTTCTTGATCACTATTAACCTTTAAGTACAACAACTCAGACTTCTCCGCTTCCACAAATGAAACATCACTAGCTGCAATATAAATATCATTTGAATGAATCAAATGTTATTTAATTAATCAAATGTTGATTTATAAAAAATAAAACATAACAATAATCTTTACAGAATGAAAAATAAAATGCACCATTAAAATACTGGAAAAAACTAACAACAAATAATAAAATTAATGAAATTCAATATTTTATAACATCAAACTTACTTGATTTGAAGTAGTATCAACAATTGAAGATTCAATTGATGATAAGCTAGCAAATTCTTCTCGACATAAAGACACTTCTATTCTCTATTAAATCACTTCAAAACTATTCTGATCCTTATTTACAGCACTTCAACTACATTGAAGCATTGTATGCAATCAATATCATGCTATTAAAAATAAGCATGACACATATTCATTTACAGAAATCAAATATAAAATGTTCATGCATTAAAATCATGGAAAAAAAGTAACAAAACCTAAAAATCATCAATATTCAAAAATTAGAAACAGCAAACTTACTTGGTTTTGAAGTAGTACCAACATTTGAAAATTCAATTAATGAATGAGGTAGCAAATTTTCTGATCCTTTTAGAGCATCTTCAACTTTATTGAGCATTCTAAGGTTTCATCACAACCTTCAAATCAGCCATATGAATTATTTCAAAATCTAAATTTGGTATTTTATAGAATTTCATTTTTTGGCCATAATTTGAAATATAATTGTGTGTAGTATGAAGAATCTTGTGCAAAATGTGTAATATTATCAAGTGTATGATCTTGAAGGAGAAGGAAAAAAAATATAAACAGAGAGATGACGAGCGAAGAAGAGCGCGAAGTGTTTTGGAAAGTCAAAAATGTCAAAACGACATCGTACAGTAGCAGGACCATATAAAGCTGTGTAGTCCTGGGATCACGTAGACCAATTGGTGGGCGCCTAGGCTAGGCGTTGGGCTCGTGGTGGGCTTTGCGTCTTTTTTTTGGACTTCAAATACTCTCCCACGCTTGACCATATATGGTGAGGTTACCATGGTCCGTGCCCAGGCGCACGAAACCATGGTGTTGACGCCTAGCCCAGGCGCACGGACCATGGTGGCCTCGCCATTGTCAAGCGTGGACAACCTTTTTTTTTTAAAAAAAAAATAAACTATGTTTTGTGCTAACAACCTGTTGGTAGGGTGGGGTGGTCGCAGGCGTGTAGTGGGTATATATTGGGGGCAAGGGTAATACGGGAAGTTCACACGAAATGTGGACTTTGACWCCWGTAAAAACGYACTTCAAATAGTAATCCCCATATAATATGAAGTAATAAGGAAAATGTTATATGTAGTCTTCAGGGTTACATATAAGTATTAAATGTCTTTCTAATAATGGAAATAATTTAGAAAAACAACATAAAATTAAATCACACAAGTATAGACGTAATTAATGTTTGATTCAAGTTTTTATTTTTATATTAAGCACCTTATACACAGCTCTTAGGGCTATATTTTACATTTTTCTAATAATAATAATAAATTGTCCAAAATCAAATTAAAATTTGATATTTTTCAACTACAATTACTATTTAAATAAAATTTTATTTTGGACTTTTAATTAAAAAAAACATATTTCTTACAAACATGAAATATTTTTTTACATTTTTTATGCAATAGTTATTTATGTGTACCTAGGAGATAAATTTGGGAGGATGGATTTGTTTTAGCAGTACGGAGTAGTTAATACAGAGTAGAATAGATGTGGATCATGTGATCAATTCTATTTACTAAGAGTGTAGGTATCTCAATCGATTAAAAGTGWYAAAAATTATGAAATCAATTCTCAAGAGCCCTAAACAAGCTACTCATCTTTTGTCATTGCCATCACTAAATGCAAAAGTGATTTTTTTTAAATGTCCTTATTTTATTTTAGAGTAGTTTTTTTTTTTTGGAAAATTTCAAATGGTATGACTTTTGTCTTTCCATTTTAAAAACAACGGTATCAAATGTGTAGTAGGTTATTGTGTTTAGTAGTTAATATAAGGTAAAATTGGTCGCAACAACACCAACTTGGGCCAAGGTGCATGAAATAACACCAACTTAATCGAGTGCACATAATAGCACCAAATTAACTATTGGATGCAAGAAATAGCATACATAGGTTTTACAAGACCAAATGTTGCTTCAAAAGGAGTCTTTGCTTTGCTCAGAACGTTAAAGAGCTTGAAGCTCTGATGGAGTTTAAGAAGCTGGATACAAAACAAAAACCACTACAGAGAAGAGCAAACAAAATTGAATGAACTGGTAAAACATCTCAACATTCTCAAGCAAGAGAAGGGAGCAAACGATCACYGAAGTTTCCTTGATATGTTAATGTAGATTACAATCTGACAATTGTTTTCAACCAATGTATGTATTCTTATAAAAATATTGTTTGAATGATATTAGTGATCACTCCACTATGAGTTTGTGCTATTTTAGAAATTAAACTCCTCCTTTTCTACTCCATTGCTCTATGTTGTTCTCTTTGTAGTTCACTCCACAGTTGCTGCTTATGCAAAAGAAAAGGGCGATAACAAGTGAAGCGAGCCTAAGCTGCTATACAACTTGGCGCAAATTAATTCCACTTGAAAGGTGAAGGGAGGAGATCGAACCCGTGACCTCTCGTGTCACGCTGGCTCTTGATACCATGTTAACCGGACCATCTCAACCAAAAGCTTAGCTGATGGTTGAGGCCTAGGAATATGTTAATACTCCAACAATATTATGGTCAGTAGACGTACTCCACGAGGCTGAGAATGATTTGTACTTTAAATCTTATAGTCGTCGAGCATTAGTAAAAAAAGATCATTAGAGGCTACAGAATAGAGATTTAGGTGCAATTTAGAACTGCTCTGTAGTAGCTTTTGTTGTAGTGATATGTAATGATGTAGAGTTTACCTTGAAAGTTAGCTTTTGTTGTATTATAAGGGATGCAAATGGTGGTATAAGGCAACATGGGTTAAGATTAGCTATTGTTTGAGGAGCTAGCAGCCAAAACACAAAGCAGAAGTTGCTCGCAGCTTGGTTTGTATCTTTTAATTCTTCATCACAAATACAATTGATTTAAAGATGTGTAGACGATAAAGGCTAAATCGAATAGTTTTACTCCGGGTAAGTTATAATATTTTGCATCAAAGTATGGTGACCTTTCTATTCGATAACTTACCCTTATTAAATGTCATTATATTGATCAAAAGGTCACTATAAAAGCTAACTAGATAAATACCCGAGCAAATGCTTGACTTTTAAATAAAATACCCGTAAGAAATATCGTAAATAAAATCAAAATTTATTTTTTAAAAATGTGATTATTTCATAATAATTTTTATTTGTGATAAAAATAGAATTAAATATGTATGAATCAATAATGTTTAAAGTTATCAAAGTACAATATTAACCTAATAAATATTTTCTTATATTTTATGCAATAATAAATGTAAATAATAATAAATAATAATAATAATAATAATAAAATAATAATAATAAATAATAATAAAATAATTAATAATAATAATTTATAAAGTGGGATGGAGGAACTTGGGAGGAAAAATATGAATGATGAAGATTGCTTTAGTATATGTTATCAGAAAGTATGACTCACAATAAATTTATGGAATTTTCCCCATATACCCCTGAGTTTTAGCCTAATAATTCATATACCCCGTGTTTTTCAAACTAGCTTATATAACTCTCCACATAGAAAAAGTGGCCCAAATACCGTTACTATGGATGGAAAACCTAACATCGTTACATTTCATCTAATTAAGTTCCTTAATTTAAGCCAAAAGAAAAAATAACAAAAACTACACACCATCACCATTAACTCTTTTCACTGCTGTGCTTGAAGATCTTCTTCTTCCCCTTTGTCTCCATCACCATTAACTCTTCTTCACTGTCCCAATTTCTTTTGTGCTTAAAAAATTTGAAATTTTTGCGTTAAAAAATCAATTTTTTTGTGTTTAATAATCTGGGATTTGTGAGTTTGAGACAATGGTGCATCAACTCTAAATCAGAAGCCCCAATTTTGTAGCAACTCTTGAAGGCATCAATTTCGAAACGGTTGTTTTTGATTAATCTAAAACCATTCATGGGTTAGGGAATAACTACGAGTCTATCGAATAATTCTTTGACACTAATTCAATAGAGTTTCCTCCATTTCTATTTAAAGAAGGATAAATCCATAACAACTAGAAATTTTGTTTTCATTTCATCATTAAACGAGCTTTAATAAAAAAAATTCTGAAACACTCAAGATCTGCCGGGATTAAACTTATTACGGGTGGGAAAAACCACTCATATTGATCCATCTTTGCGACGTAATATAAAGTCAGAAATTTGACGTTAGAAATGACCGTATCCATTTCTTTGATGAGTTCTGCAGCGACAAAGTGTTTTTGTAAGAAATCGAGTTAAAACTTCAAAATATCTAATCAAACGGAAGTTCCGCCATTAACTAATGAAGAGTAATCAAAAGTAAACGAAATTATATATATATATATATATAATAATAAATAATAATAATAATAATAATAATAATAATAATAATAATAATTTGATTTATAGTTAATATTAGACTTGAATAATATTTTAATATCTACTTTAATTTCGGTAATTCATAAAGATAAGGGAGAGCTTAAAATTTGATATACTTATATAGTTTTTTTTTGTTTTTACGGCGAGATGTACTTTTACAAGTTAACACAATAATTGTAGGTTTTTAATTTAGAATTTTTTAAGCCAATGGGTCTTGATTATAGAGTATGACCAATTCCTTGTTGTATGTAGCTTTTCATCCTTATTTCAGTATCTTTACAGTAAAAAGTTGATAGTTGTGTGCTGCGAGTAACCTGATCTTGGTCGTATACTTACATAGTTACATCTATCATAGTTAAGATGTCGAACTGTGTAACTAATTTTTTTAGTTCGGCGTCGCCCGATGCTGTATATGATTATGGAATGTTCGTAGTTAAAGTTAAGAGGTTTCTTAATTTGTTTTCCCTTCTATGATCTTGTGTGGATTATTGTAAAAAAAATGCTACATAATAAAACWTTAGAAAAATTTATATGTATGTGTACCAATGCAAAGAAGTACGATGTTCAATATCAACACTTATGAAATGGAATAAATAAATCTAGAAATCTGGCGAATTAATATTGACTCAACTCAGCAAAATTTATAACTTTTTAAACATCAAATTAAAGTAATTTAAGAAGGCCTCGTCCTCGTAAAAAAAAAAAGAAGGTATGCTTTAAACAATGAAGAGAAATTACTTTAAAGCACAATGATAATGAGAAAAAACCTAGGATAAAAAGGAGATATTTATACTACACTTACCTATGATTCTTCTAAATTCGTGGGTTTAGGAGTATTATTAGTATTAGAATGAATGAGATTCAAATTTACACGAAATGTGAYAAATTGTAAAGATTATTGATTACAAATGTTAATGTGAAGTTGAAGTTGAAAAGGGGAGGTTAAAATCATGATTGAGGAATGTGAAGAGGTAACTAATGATGTGGATTAAGGAGAAGCAAGTAAATTGAGATAAAGTGTGTGAGAATGTAGCACGTGAGTCTATGGATAAGAGTTTTAATATACTTATAATAGATAGATTATATAATGTACATAACTTTCTTTGAAAGGTGAATTTTGAAATTGGTGGTTGATAACTGGTAAATGCATATGCTTTGTTTGGAATTGGGCATTTCATTTGAAATGCTAGATTTTGGACCAAACAAGGTGTTTGGGTAATCCAAGCATTTGAATTTAGATTTGGCTCAAATCCAACCCACTTAAAATAGGATATATTTTCATCAAAAATCTTGTCATTTCAAATCCATCAAAATACCTTCTCTCTCCTCTACCACCTTCCACGCTTACTTTCTCTCTCCTCCATTATCGTCATTGATTTCCATCTCTGTTTCTCACACCTTAACTGCCATAGCCACTTCACCATTGTCGTTTCGTTCTCTTTCATTTCTTCATCGCTGCTTCACCATTGTCGTTTAGCACTCCATGCTCGTCATCGTCGTTTCGATCTCACTCTTTCATCGCTCATCGTCGTCGTTCGTTGTTGTCATTCTCTCTCCTCTACCGCCGCCATTCGATTTTGTTAGTCTCTCTTTTGTCGCCGCCATCATTCGCTAGCGTCGTTCCTTCTCCTTTACCGCCGATGCCGCCACTATTCTAATTCACACTTCTCTCGATCTTCTTTCTTCCCCAATCTTCAAACCTACCCTTCATTTTCTCGAATTTCTCCGAAATTCATTTTTTATACTTATATTTTGGGTATCATTTTTTTGCAATTATATCCTTTTTCTCTTTTATTTTCATACTGTTTATTTCTATAAGTATTTTGTGGTTGAATTTGATATTTTGATATCATTTTTTATTTCTATAATTCTTGATTGTGTGTTTGTGAAATTTTTTTATGTTGATGTATGTAAATATTATCTATTTAATGAGATATAATATAGAATTATAGATACCTAATTGAAATATTATATTTTACATTGATTTAAAAAAACTAGAATGAATTTAAGAAACTGAAATTTTGAATTTGGGTTCTGTTCCTGTTCGAGGAACTTACAAAGAAAAACAATAGAGTATTAYGATGAAAATAATGACTGGGGATGACAGCTGACACGTACGTGTCTTCCGTCAACGTCCTGAGAATGGACACTAGTCTCCTCCGGCTAACCTGCAAAACAAGCAAAGGTGACTACCCGAGGGATCTCCGGGAAAAGCCCTCGATGCCTTAAGTCAGCAAGGAGAAACTAACTGAAGAGTGAGTAAGCCTAGATTATAAAGGCACTCTAGACTGTACCCGTGGGTTAAATTATACCTGGAATAGGCCAAACCAACTCCCCTCTTATAGGGTTATATGAGGAGGCTTTTGGCTCTTCTTCGATGTGGTTGATAGGTACGACGAACAAGCCATAATTTGGTGCGCCTTGGGGGAAACGCTAATTTGATTAATTGGTTTGAAGTCTAGAAACTATTTTTTGTGAAATTGTCTTGAAGAACAATTCAATTGTTCTTTCAGGACAGTAACTTACATCGCTGTAGTTTGCCTTCTTTTGGCCAGGTCTTCCCGACTTGGGGATTTTGATTCCATCGATCCCGAGTGTGGAGCGAACTTAAACATAAGACAGAGAATCCGTGAGGCATGGATTTTTTCAGATTCTCCCATCTTTCTCTCATATATATCGAAACCCTTAATACGAGACGAATTGGGAGGAAGTTCAATTCAGTGCCAAGAAGTAGTCATCTGATCCTGAAACTTGGAGAGAGATGGCGGCACAACCAGAACCTCTCTTATGGCTACTCTCAGCCTAGTCTTCGAAGATGAATCTTCTCAACAACAAAATT
>SNQN01002564.1:31889-45238 GCA_008642245.1 Bassia scoparia | reverse complement strand
AAAGGCTTTCGTCGGGAGTTCGTGTTTGTAGATAGGCTGGAGCCTTGGAATTTCCCCCGGGTGAGGACATTGAATCGCCCGAAACTGGTGCTCAATTACAGCATCCCCCTCYTGAATAAGTCTGAGGGGGTTGTTGCTTTCTTTTTCCCGAGGGAGAAGAAGTGGATGAGTGGGGAGAAGTATGTCCTCCCGGATCTGATCAGAAAATGGTTGCCCGACTGTGACATCCTACAGAACGAGCACTTCTTGTCCATGTGCCATCTGAGCAGGAAAATGTCACCTGMTAGGGAGCCTATCTGGGGTGATCGAGTCGTTACACTTTTATTCTCGTCATGTCACTTAATGTTATTTATGGTATTTTMCAGAGGTAGGCAGATTCGAGAATCGAGAAATGGAAGAGATATTTTCAGCTGAGGACTTTCTTTTCCACTCCCTTGGTGAGGACATGGAGCYGGATCACATCGGGGTCCCGAATCATGCGGATGTGAGTGGCTTGGTTTTCTTTTAAATCTCTTGCCATGCGTTTACTTACGCATTTATTTATTCTYTCGTGTCTTATTAACTTGGTGATCTGTGTAGAATCCAAAGAAGAAGTTMTCCGATGACATGGAGCCGCTTCGGGAGGATGACCCCCATCAGGACCACCCGGAGCTCCCTCCTCCCTGTCCCCCGCTGGGCCGCTGGTAGACAACTTCCAGGGGTACGAAGGTAACCTTSCTGGGGACCAGGCTGGGATYTGGTCTTTCGACGAAAAAMGGCTCGGGTGAATGCCGAGGCTGGTCAGATCGTCCCCCTTCTCCGTCTCGGGGAAGAAGGCAAGCAGAGGAGGGCTCAAGTGGCTCTGTCTGATGTTGTTTACCAAGAGGACATTGACGAGCTGAAGAAGCCAGAGTCTCAAGCCCGAGAGGTGGGGGATTTGCAGAAAACTTGGCTGGAGGTAGGTGTTTCGATTTCCCAGGGTGATACACTTAGCTTTTTATTTTTCTTGATCTAACCCATGTGTGTGCTTCATTACAGCTGACCGTAAGGATGCAGGCTTTGACTCTCCATCATGAGTCCACTCAACAGTCCCTATCTCGGAAGATGCAGATCATCCAAGACAAGGATAGGGAGCTGAAGGTTCTCCAGGAGGATAAGGACAACCTGCTGACCTGGAAAGAGGCTAACAAAGATTGTYTCCTAGAGAGGGACAACCTTAAGGGGTTGGCCGAGAGGAGGGGCAAGGCCATCGAGCGCCGCGATACRCGGATCACCGAGRTGGAAGCTAAGGTGGAGGCGGCAGAGAAGAAGCTCGAGTCTGGTGTGCAGGCTGCTGTCGAGGCCTGGTTTGCTACTCCCGAGGGCAGGAAGTACAAAGTGGGTCTTGGCCAAGCTTCCTTCGAAACTAGGGTCGATTATGCTCTGAAGAAGCTCGAACAGGCTGCTGGCGACCAGTGGCCTGAGTTCAAGAAGAAGTATGACGWCTTGGTGGCAGAGGAGAAGGCCATGATCCAAGAGAGGAGGTCAAAACTCTGTGCTGCCCGGGTGCAAGTGGAGCCTTCTACTGCGACTACTACTGAAGTTGCTGCTTCAGCCCAGACCCCGCCTCCGGCTTCGTCGACCCCAGTCCTCCTGCTTCAGCCCCAAGCTTCTACCACTGCTGACGCCGAAACCACCGACGATCCGGCTTCAACAAAGAAGGTTTCTGAGGCAGATGTAGAGCATACTACCAGTTCTCCCGTGTAGAGCCTCTAGGCCTTTTGCTTTCTTGTTTTATCTTTTAGTCTTTCTGCTGGTCATGTATGTTCTAGCCAAAAAYTTGTAATAATTTAAGTTTTTCTAAGTCTTGTCGGTCCGTGTAGATTCCCGACCTTTGTAACTGAATATTTGCCAGCTGAGCCTGGCTTTTGTTTATGAATGTTTATCTTGCCAGCTGAGTCTGGCTTTTATGTATGAAATTTGACTCCATCTGCATATTTTGAGCGTTTATACTTGTTTTATTTCCAAATTAGCTTTGCTTGTTTTAATTATCTACTTTTTTGCTTCTTCCGAGGGTAAGCACGTTCACCTTTTGTCCCGATGAGGTGCCTCCGAGGTATGTGTTGCCCCGAAGGCGGATGTGCTTAATCCCGAGGTGGAACACTAAAACGAATAAATACAAGCTAACTTGCGCAAAAGGAAGACTTTTATTAATATGCTTTTATTACAACGAGTGCTAGCCAGTAATGTTGACTGAGCATTGCTCGACCAGGGATCCGGTTAGGATGGCCTGACAGAGGGCTTTGTTGTTTTACAGCATTCAAATAATATAGAAATAAAAGTAAACATGCCTTGACCTTTAGATATGGTATTTGCGCAAATTATCTGCATTCCATGGCCGAGGGAGAGGCTTGCCATCGGCGTCTTCAAGTCTATGGGTTCCAGGCCTGATCATCTCAGTGACCCGATAGGGACCTTCCCAGTTAGGGTTCAGCTTGCCCAGCATGTTTTCCCGACTTGTTGCTTCGAAAGTTCGCAGTACCCAATCTCCCACTTGAATTGCCCGAGTCTTGACTCGTCGATTAAAGTACCTTGTGATTTTCTYCTTATAAGAGATGGATTTCAGCAATGCGTTTCCCCGAGTCTCAGGCAGTYGGTCGAGGTCGATCTTTTTTAACTCTTCATTCTGGTCATGATCATAGAATGTTACCRGAGGTGAGGGTATCCCGACTTCCACAGGTAGGACGGCTTCACTGCCATATACCAAGGAGAAGGGTGTGTCTATTTGTMCATTCGACTARGAAATCTGCATTCGACCTGTTCGAGGAACTTACAAAGAGAAACAATAGAGTCTTAGGATGAAAATAATGACTGGGGATGACAGTTGGCARGTACGTGTCTTCCGTCAACATCCTAAGAATGGACACTAGTCTCCTCCGGCTAACCTGCAAAACAAGCAAAGGTGACTAACCCGAGGGATCTCCGGGAAAAGCCCNGTACGTGTCTTCCGTCAACATCCTAAGAATGGACACTAGTCTCCTCCGGCTAACCTGCAAAACAAGCAAAGGTGACTAACCCGAGGGATCTCCGGGAAAAGCCCATCCGATGCTTAAGTCAGCAAGGAGACCTAACTGAAGGTCGAGTAAGCTAGATATAGGCACTAGACTATACTCGGTGGGTTCAGAATTAGATACTTGGAATAGGCTCACCAACTCCCCTTTTATATGGTTAAGTGAGGAGGCTTTTGGCTCTTCGACCGATGTGGGAACAAGGAAGAACAACTTTTAGTCAATGTGGGACAAAAGACTACACATGTCACATTTCATCTTTTGACACTGTGCAATCCTACCCTACTGGGGCCACCCTTATTGCGTGGGTATGTGGGCCCCACATGCTCAATTGGGACCAACCAAGTGCCACGTGGCGCCTAGCAGCTGGGTAGGGACAGGTTCCAATATTTGAAATAAAATAGGTATATRCAAACACTACCTTAATGCATTTATAAGAACAATCATCAACCACCAATCTCAAAATTTGTTATGAACGTCATATAATTACTATAGCTCGATCACCAGCTAGCTCCGCTTCATGATAAGAATAGGTCTATTATGATCCCGGGACCATGTTCCTCATCATGGTCGGTCCCGGGCAAATGTTCATTTCCGAAATTAGAAATGTTCATTTTCGAAAATAGAAATATTCATTTCCAAAAATATAAGTGTTCATTTTCAGATATGAACATTTATACCTTTGAAAATAAACATTTTACATGTTGAAATGAACATTTCTAATTTCGAAAATAAACATTTAACAACTAATTGGGCAGCTTTGATTGGGATGAGAGTATTCATCCGAGATTAGGTTACTAGCAATCTAGCAGCACAACTATTAACCTCTATAGCCCAAAGACTTACATAGAAGGTGCACACAACAGTTTACCACCATAAAGATACCATAATTAAGATCAAAAGGTGTACACAACAAGGAATTGACATTGCTTTATCATCAAACCCATATTGAAAAAAAGTTTATTTTCTCTGACCAAATATCTACAAAACTGAATTTATAAATTAAAATAAATTCTATACCTGGTTATCGTAATCTACCAATCTCCATGAAGATGAATTGAGTTTTCATCTTGGCGACCATTATTGTTGTCAAACCCGACAAATAAGAATGCGAATACGAATTGCATTGTTAAATTAGAAGCCTATAAAACTACTCAAATTTTGTCCATTAATACCTTCATTGAGTGTTTTTTATATTAAAAAAATTACTTTGCATTTATTGTCCATGACTACTTTAACTAGTCAAATTTTTTTGTTGACTCGTTAAAAAAAAAATTCAAGCGTTTGAATTATAATTTCCGATGATTTAAGGTCACGTAACCAAGTCTTAAGAAATTGCAAAAGATGATCCGCCCAATGATCAAAATGCCACTTACTATTATAATCAAGATATGGAGTATTTATTTTAACCATACACAAGACTAGAATTAAACTACTCCATAATACAAATCGTTAATAGTCAATTTGTAGTATCATTTTCTGAATTAGCAAAAACCAAGTTTATAAATGTTCAGTAAAAAACTCATCTGACAAAATATGATTAGATATAATGGGAAAGAAATAAGCAGAGCTATCTTAACCATTGGCTAAGTTTTACACCTACTAAATAGTAAGTAGCCTTGGGGTAACACTCATTCCTCAGGCAGCACTTGCAGCATTGAGGATCCACTGAAAGGTCAAAGTTCCTGATACAAGTTTAAGAACCATGAGGATTAGTTCTCGGAAAAAATTGACTCCCAACAGCCACAACTATTGTCGGTCAGTCTACATGTTGGTCTCGACTGTTTTTTTCTTTTTTTTATACCGCTCTTATTATAAATGTTACAAGCAAAATTTGTTAATGCATTGACAGATGCATTATATATTAGCAATTTGGTTAGACTATTGTTGATTGTTTGTGCCTTATTCTGTAACGAAGCAACGAGTGTGTCGAAAGGCTAGAACATTTACCTTTCCCAGTGATTTTTCTGTACAAAAGCAATCACATCTTTTCACGGTGGACTCGAAATGTGTTGTTGCATCATAACTCTGCAGAATTCACTCCACAGATTATTTGTCTAATGATGTCTGCCTGATTACAGTCTCTTATGTTCTCATTACACAACAAAAATCGTGAGATTGTTCCCTATGATTGCTAGTTCAGGCTTAGAACTTACAGTGGAAATGAAGCAGCTGTCAGATTCAGGCTCGTTAATAGGCTCGTATATGTCGTAAGTATACTAGAAGAT
This sequence comes from Bassia scoparia, assembly GCA_008642245.1. Lineage (NCBI taxonomy): Eukaryota > Viridiplantae > Streptophyta > Magnoliopsida > Caryophyllales > Amaranthaceae > Bassia > Bassia scoparia. The sequence goes on along the minus strand of SNQN01002564.1, from coordinate 39,984 downwards.
CTCACTCTACCAGTCCAAGAAGATCGATTCCAGGCTTTAGCTCGGCCTCTGGATCGTCCAGTCTCAGTTCAGTGATCACGAAAGGACAAGATGTGTTTCGCATTAGCAAGCAACTTATGAGTGTAGGGCAACAGAAAAACTACCTGGATATATATTCTTATTACACATTTGCAATTGCTATAGTGGTATATCCTAAAACACTAATGTGTTTTTCAGGGCGATAAGCAAAGCCAAAACATGGCCTTATTTCGACTTTTCCTACAAAATCAATAATGCAGTAATTTACAGCATAGAGTTTGTGATACTATACATGTCTGATTCGACCAAATGTTTGGTGCGCAGATCACCTGAATGATGTGACTCTGGTGTCTGGAATGGGTGGCTCATTTACAAATAGCAACGCGTAATCTCCAACTGTGCACCTGTTTTGCCCATTAACAGAACAAACAAAATATCGACAAACTAGCTCAGCAGTAGCCTTGATGATCAGAAATTATATGCATTTAAGTTTGAAAGCTTGCCTTATCAGGTAGATATGATGGATCACAAACAACTTGCTTGCATTTAGCTGTTTCTCCTTCAGAGGAAACGCCGATTGCTTTCCCACTATCATCAAAGACTACCTGTAATCAATAGTACACTATATCACCTAAACTGATTAATATTAATATTAGGGATCACAACTGTACTCATTTTTGCGCAGGTGGCTTTGTATTTCAACAATTACAAGTCACCTAAAGAAGATTGTGTAGTGCATTACCTTGCAGTCAGGCTTGTTAAGCATGTAGGTTCCACCATAAACTGCACTTAAACGGGCAAATCCCTATCAAGGCCAGGGYAGTAGAGAACATTAGTGTCTTAGCTTGTTCYACATTGTTTTAAGTTTTCACTCAACWGTTMATTTGARAGCTCATGYTGAGCCCTTCGTCGTTTAYTATTGAAATCTCATAATCYAACACAAAAAAYTCAGCAAGATGATYCATGCCCTTCGGGACCTTAGTTACCTGAGGCAATTCTCCAAGTCCATACATAGGATAGATGTAAGGAGATCCTCCTTGAAAACGRGCCAAAGACTCTGCATATAGCTTCATGACAAAAGGGCAATMTGATTAGTTGGGATGTCAGACTAATATCTATCTCTGAAAGCATCTCAGCAGATTAATGCCATTTAAGCAAACATAAGTCCACATAATTTGGCATAACATCCATTGATCAAATGATGCACTAATACAGCATAAGAATAAAAACTATGATTGTGATTATTAGTTTGGACAACGTTTACATTGACAACAGGTGATCAGATCAGAATCTGTCTTTCAGCATAAATAGCTCTTAGACATCTCATTTCCAATAGAACGCGCATGACATGGATGGAAATACCGCATGTATTGACTAGTACTAGTCTACAAAATCAACTTTTTATAACAAGACTCAACCGATGCTTCAAAGATTTTCAATGAACCAAATAGATGAACCATATTGTCATGTATGCTGCTCAGTGTGAACTGCGAAGTTATCTGTAACAGAAATACATGTATATTTGCAAGTATTCTGTAATAGTTTAGATGAATTTCATTACATTAATGATCGGAGATGGGAATGAGTATCACCTTTATTCTCTTCACAAAATCTAAAGCTGGTTGATCCAAGTAACTGTCATCGAGATAAAGTGCCAGGGCATGACCTATGAAATCGACTGTATCGTCCTCTAGCCCATATTTTCTGCAAAAAAAAAAAAAAAAAAAAAAACAAGGCAGATATAAAGTTTAGAACTAGGGATGCAGTAGTTCTTTATTATACTGAGAAAAATGATTTGTAAATGCAGGAAACAAATTACGAAATAAGGTCTCTTGCAGTAATCTTGTTCAAGTCCAGCCCTTCATGAGACTTGGGATCATTATCTTCGTAATCTTGTACGTAAATGAAGAACTTTCTAGCTCGTCTTTTCTCAAATAGTCCCATCAACGGCGATTTCAGAGCTTCAACATCTGTAGCAGGCACCTTGTAGATCTGAAATTAAGAGTTTCAATGTTTACTTGATTAAAAATCAAGCAGCTGAAGCACTAATGGGTCGCGATATTGAAGTCAGAGAACCAAAAACATAGTAGGGTAATACAAGAGATAGATTAAGACAATTTGTTGGAAACTAATGTTATAATGTACCTTGCCTTTGTTGTACACAAAGCTACCATCCACTGCCTTGAAGTGAAGATATTTAGTCACATCGGTGTGGATGAGTATACGAACCAGTACTTCATTCGCCATCATGAACTGCAAAAAGTAAGCATAATTAGAATGGATGACAAAAATTATGAGCATTCATTTGTTGATTAATTATTTGTTCTACATGTCTCAATTGGAATAAATTTTTTTCTTCTACTAGAGTAGAACCATTCATTTGTAACAAGTTAGCATTATATTGAACCAAAAGTCATGGTACCTTAGGAATCATGTCAACATTGTACTCTTTGCTTGGGCCTAAACCTTCCGGAGGCTTGTCATGACCCCTAAAGCGCTTCCAAAGCTACAACAAACATCGCGAATGTGCTATACGTTAGACATTATATCGAACACAAACATAATATATGGTTTATTAAGAAGCACACCTGATTAAGGTTGAGAGAAGTGGAAGCTCCTCCGTAGTATTCGTTTCTGTCCATATGTAAAACCTGTTTCAAGAGATCGAAAACGAACAAAGAAATTTTTGAAACGTTCATTGCATCACTCTTTTGTAAGTTGTAACATACAAGTATTTGTTTTACACAATATTGTAAGGAGAAATTGCATGYTATGATAGATAGTTGATCATCCTAATTGATTATATATAATAAGTACATGAATAATATATATAAGTCGTCTTACAAGACAATTTTAAGATGACTTTWTTCATGTAACTTCGAATGTCTATAAGCTTAAGGTCGTATTAATGGACTGTTGCATTTAAAAAACGGAGCAATTAAATGCATAACTAGATTTACATTATTGCATGCAATGCGTGCATGATATTTTATAAGTTGTTCTAATAGACYAGTCAAAAGTTGAAAGAAGACGATAGAGAAATATATACTTTAAGGCCATCGACGGAAAGAAGGCCACTGATGATGCATTCCTTAAGGCCGGTGCCGAGAACAATGACGTCGTAGGCTTCATCCATGTTTTCTGTTTCAGATTTTTTTTTTTTTTTCTCACGTCCAAATTTTAATTAATGAAATAACATAGAATTGTGAAATATTAAAGAATAAATTAATGTGTAATGAAAAATTATTGATTAGAAATAATTAGGATAATGATTCCCAAATTAAGAAAGAGAGAAGGGCGCGAGTGTAGGAATTGAAGAAGTGGAGGGTGTAACGAAAATGGCGTTTGTTTACTTGTTTAAAATAAAGCAACCACAACATTGAATATATTGCGTGAAATTAGCCTAATTATTGTCTCACATTTTCTATTTTTAGTTGGGAAAGATTAAATATCAAATGATTCTTTAATGGTTATTTGAAACTCTTTCTTTCAAAGGGAATTAAGATAATGAAACGAAGAAAGGGAAATATTACAAAGGAAAAGTTAAAAGAGGGGGAAAAAAAGAGTAGTGCAATTATTTTTGAACTTAAATGGATTTTCTAATTTTACATCATACTGATACTACTCTAATATTGAGTTTTCTATTTTGTACCCTTCAAAATTATTTCTTTTACATTTATGTCCCTAAAATTAAATTAGTAAGAAATAACTTTACACTAATTAAGTACAGAGTAGATGTTAATAGAGATTAAGTTACTTCTTAGGCTCAATATATCAAGGGACTTAGAGGTGCAAATGAGCCAGTGTGTTCATGAACTACTCTTGCACAAGCTCGGTCAAAGCTCGTTCGTGGAACAAATAAACAAGCTCGAATAAAAATCCAAAACTCGATTACTAAATGAGCCAAGCTAGAACACCTTTGTGTTCGACTCGTTAATAAGGCTCGTGAACAACTTGTTTATAACTCAGTAAAAGCTCATTTGGTACTCGGAAAATGTTGGAAATGCAAAAGGAAATGCAAAAGGTAGTTTTTATATTTTGTCCCACATAGAAAGAGTAGCAACATTTCCACTTATTTTTATAGGAGAACATGCTTTGTATTGTTTGAGCCTTGGTGTGAGGGGTGGTATTGAGTAACCCCACGCGCGCGCCGCCGCTGCGTCAGGCTCGTGTTCGTGACACGTGCGCAGTGTGGCTTTATTTTTACGACCAGGTTCATTCTTTTATTTTTGGGCAGTTACACATTTAAACCTTGTAACCGTTGTTGTTTAATTTGCTCCATGATTCTCGCCCAATGTTAATGCCAAAACCGTTACTTTGTCTCTTCAATTTTCTGCCCGTTTTGGCTTCCACCCTCACACTATAAATTCGGCTTCCCTTGACCAGTTCAAAATATACAGAAAATTCCTAAACACATTATTCTTCCTCGCTACTGATCTGAGCAATATTATTGAGTTTCAACTCTCCTTCTCGAGTGCACGAATTGGAGAGTGTTGTGCTAATCTTGGGGGGCAAACGCCGTGAGACGATTGCACCTAGTCGGGGAGAAATTTGTTTCTAAGACAGTGGTCTCCATACCACYACGCAGCGATTCCTTCATCTCATATTTCGCTTATTTTTCTTTTTTATACAACCCTTATTTCTTACAGAAAAAGCTCATTTTTAGTCAATCTACCCAAAATGTTGCTTAAATTAAAACAAAGTTATTTTTCATCTTAAATAAATTATTGAATCATAAGAATGGTGAAAGTTATAAGCGAGTATCACACGCCAACTAGCAAGCAATGGAGCAACCTTGCTACGTACTATTTCTTCCTTTTTTATCCTATTTAACAATTTTTCATTACTAACATAAAGGAAATTATTGTGATAATTGAATTTCCATATTCAACCATTATAATAATAAGTTGACTTTGTATTTAATAATAATTAATAAATATTTGCAAATCTATTAATTCCTTTGAATAAATGTTGGAAAATTAGTAAAGCTCATTTGTTTATAAAGGCTTGTTTATAGCTCGTTTACATTTGAGCTCGAGTTCGACATCTAAATGAGAAAGCTCAAACCGAGCTCGAGCAAGCCTAAAGCTTAACGAGCTAAGCTCGAACGAGTAAATGAAAAGGCGCGTTCGAGTACCGTTCGAGCTCGGCCATACTCGAACAATTTTAAATCTTATCAAGCTTAGTTCGAACAGACAAATACTCAGTTCGACTCGGCTCGTTTGCAGCTCTAAAGGGACTTAAGCATTGTTCTCGTCAACTTATTTTTTTTTTATAAGTTTTAGTAAAAATAAGTTCAATTTAGCATTAAAAAAAATTCGGTTCGACTGTATTGAGTCCAGTTCAATAGAAATAAGTTCAGTTTGGTAAAAATAAAATCAATTGTTGAGAAATTTGTTAAAGTTTCAGTATAAGTTCATTTCAGTAGAAATAAATTCAATTGAGTAAAACAGGGTTTTTTTTAGTTTTATCAAAACTATATAAGATGTTTGGTTCGTGCTTTTATGTTAGAATGGAATGAATGTGATACTATTAATGAAGCAAAAGTTGTTCAATTTGGTTGAGGTCATTATTAGGGTATGGAATGTCATATACAATAGTTTCTCATCCTCTTCAATTTCATACCCACCAGTCCACCATCCCCTAAAGATTGAGATTCTACACCTCTTTAAGTCATTAACACTATCAAAATTCATAATTTCGGATGAACCAAACATTTTTTTAAAAACAACGGATTATCAAATTATATCCTAGAGTTGTCGTTCTCGTATCATTTCATTCCAATATTTTGAATCAAACGTATGTTAAATGTATTTTAGATGTTCTTTGTTGAGTGCACATTGTGTTCACAACATTGAAACACTGTTGACGTGGATGCAAAGATTTTCAATCAAAACAAACCATTGGTTGTGTACACTGTACAGTACTCTACAAGGACTACATGTCTACAAGACTACAACAGTATTAACTATTAATGATCCGTAATTCCGTATTACTTTCAAGATATGAGGTTGCCCTACCAATGAGAAACTTGCTACAGAACATCTACTTCCCCCGCTTTCAATTACAAGCAACAAATTGAGTTGCACACTTCCTTAAGCAAGTCAATTCCGTATTACTTTCAAAGCGCTAAGAGAGAATAAAAACTCACCTAAATATTTCTAAGAAATTTAATTAAATATTTAAATTCAGGGGTACCAATGTACCATCACTATCGTGTAAAACTTCTAATGATTTAGAGGTTAGGGTACTGTGTGGAAACTCGACATATAGTAGATGGTATTGCTAGGAAATCTCAACTTAAAAAATGGACAGCCTAAAAGAAAGGTATTCTACTTTGACCATTCAACTCTTTCTCTCTCTAAATTTTTTTTCCTCTCTAACGCCCAAACAATGCAGGCTCTCGCGTGAAGCTCACCGGAGACGCGTGTGGTTCATCACCCACGTCAACCTACCGGCGAGCCTCCGATTTACTCAAGGCGGTGAGTTTCAGACCCTCTACGAGTCATTCTACCTCTTTCTCCTTTTGTTAGTAGTTTACTTGGTTAGTTTTTCTCTCTGGTTCCAATGACGGTGGTTGTTGTTTGCTTGTTGGGGTGATTGTCGTTTGCTTCTTGGTGTTGCTCGGTGGTGCTATCCTCTCAGTGGTTTGCCCTGCGTCCTTCTTGGTCTTTCCCTTGGAGCTAGTAGTTGTTTCTTTTTGGGGTTGGGGTTCTTGGGGTTTCCGAGGTCGGGGTTCTCGGAGCCGAGGCTTTCGACGCATGAGGCTTTGGGGTCAGGGTTCTTGGTGCTTGGGGTTTCGGGGTTGAGGTTAGGGTTCTTGGGGTCTTGGGTCTCGGCGTCGGGGTTCTCGAAATTTGGGATTTTGGAGTTAGGGTTTAGTTCGGGGTTAGGGTTCGTGTCCGCGTTAGGCTTTTAATTTGCCCAAGTATGTCCAAGGGTTGGGGTTGTTGGATGTACTTGTTTGGGTCGTGTAAGAGGATACCAGTTATGGGTTGTGGTTCGTTGCTGTTTAGAGGTAGGAAGACGGGTTTATGTCAGAGGACTTTGTCCGCAAGTTCCATTCACGGGAGCTTGTTTTCTTTAGCAATGATGTCATTTATCGTTGCCCTCAAAACTTTTAATCTAAAGGAGACAACCCATCCGTAGGCGTGTGGCTCTCCAACGTGGTCAAGTCTCTTGTACAACGAGAGCTTGAAGATACCCCCAAGGGAGGGTACTTGTTTCGAGTCATCGCAAGTTCAGACGTCTCTTCATTAGAGCTAAGAATCACAAGTTGGGACGTTCATTCGGTCTCGGGATTGCTCTGCATGTCATGGCTTCTATGTGGCTGCTATAGTCTAGGTGTTCCGGTCTGTGCAAGAAAGTTCCCCTCATCTGCTTCCTTCAACCGCCAGGAGAACAGGGTTTAGTTCTATGTATTGTATCGTTCCTTATTTTGTTAGTTTCTGTTGTTTAGTTTACTCTAGTGTTGTTCTAGGAGGAATAGTGACTCGTTTGTATCAGTTGTTTAGTTTTATTATTGTTAGTAGTGTCACTACGAGCAAGGTTTTTGTAACCCTTGTAGCGACTGTTTATGTTGTAAACGATGCTTAACCTATTTTTCTAGCTTGTACCTTTCTGCAAAAAAAAAAACTTAAAAAATGTACTCTATATACAATAAAAAAGAGAAAAGTACCACTCCTTTTCTCTCTTCTCCCTCCTATCCTCTCCTCTAGAGTTTTAAATTTTTATTTCGTTTAGGCCAGAAACATTTCTAACCTTTTTTCTAATTTATGTTGCTTTTGTTTTGTTTAGTCTCACCTTTGTTGAGAATTTGTCCCAAATATTTGGATTTTTTTCCTTTTTTATTTCGGTTCTCATCTATGGTTGAAAATTTTATTGGTAAGATTCTTATAATAATTGAGAAGATGATTTGGATTCATTGACATCGAAAATCATTGCTTACATCAAGCTTAAAGCGATGGAATATGAATTATGTTAAAGTTGCAAATTAATTATGCATTTGATTGTATAATTATGGTATTTTCTCTAAATTTGTTGTTTACAGATCTATATTATTGTAGATGTCGTATGA
>SNQN01002564.1:12157-31864 GCA_008642245.1 Bassia scoparia | reverse complement strand
TGAAATTGAAAGTAAGTGATAGATAACTTATTAATTAGAATTCTCGTGGATTTCAAAATATATTAAGATCGATTCTCATTCCTGTCCTAGATAACTCTCTACACACCCAAAAAATTGTTCAATATTAACCAAAGCAAAAGTTGGGTTGGTGATATTGTTTCAAATTAAGGAGTATTTGATACTTGTACTTTTGTACCTTATTTTCATTTTGTTTGTTCAATCAACTAATTACATTTAATTTACAAACACAGGAAAGTACATTAGTGGAGAACAACAAGAAGTTGAAGAAGAGGTAATGTTATGTTGAGAATGTTATACAATTCTATGACAAACAGTCACACAGTATGTTCAATGTGAAATAAACAGTTGTTGGTTCAATTTGCACAGATTAATAATGCTAATTTAGACGAAGTACATATCTCGACGAAGAAATTAGATTTAGAACAGTGCCCTCAGCATGACGATACCATTCAAAACAATAAGGTTATTACTTTTGACACTTCTCTAAACCTCGGGTTCTCAACATAGACGATGCTAATACATACTTGTATCTTTTTTCGTTTCAAAATAGTTGTTGTACTTGGATCTTATATGTCGAGTACTCCGTAGCAACTATTTAAAACAAGGAAGTATTCTACCAATATGTATTGTGTTCTCTTGTAAACTTGATCACAATTGTAAAACTTTTTTTTAGATTGTAATTTTGATAAGGATTTTTCATTTTTTGGGTGCGAAATTTACTTGTAATTTACATCTGTAATAAGAGTGGTGTCATTCTGTAATAAGAGTCTCATTGTGAGATTAGAATTTTGTAGTTTGTAAAAAAAAAAGAATCATGTTTGTGACATTTTACTACATGCATTAATCTTCTATATTTATATACTAAACAATCCCACTTAAATCGCATTTCCCTCCCAATCTCTATAATTCTCTCTCAAACTTATTAATTTTTTATTAGATATTTTATTTGACTGATGTCATTATATTAACCATATTGTGCAATTACTTTTTTTAATGTTAATTTTAAAACTAAATAAATTATATCATTTTTTCAATCACTGTTGTGACATTTTACTACAGCATGAATCTTTTATTATCGAACAATCCCACTTAAATCACATTTCCTCCCAATCTTGTATAACTAGTTTTATGTGTACGCGATGCATGCTTGACTTATGATACTGCAATTCGTTTAAAATGATTATACAGTACGGATTAAATAAAATATTTAAAAAAAATTTGATATTATTAATTTACATATAGCTAATTAGAAATACAATTTACTTCTCCGTATCAAAATAAACGCAACGATTTGACACTTTTTCTCTACTTTATGTCAAATCGTTGCGTTTATTTTGATACGGAGGAAGTATCTTAATTGAATTAATTTGTAAGTAACTATTACTCGAATTCAAACTATATTTCATAATGTTTTAATTTAATTTGAAATATTGTTCATTGAATAAATTGTTCACAAATTAAATCACATAAATACTGCATGTTCTATTTTGATGAATAGACTATAAGAAATGGTAATTCAAAGCCACATTCATTCACATAACTTTTATTAAGAGTATTAAAGTCTATTAACCACATTTAATCATTAAGGGTAATACCGACTTTTAATAGGGGGACACCATCTTCCTCCCCCCTTCCTTATTAATAGAGATTTCCTCTCAAACTTATTATTTTTATTAGATTGCTTTTATTTAGTTGATGTCATTATTAACCATATCTGCAATTATTTTTTTGTTAAGTTTATAATTTAAAACTTAATACATTAAAATATTCGATTGTTTAATCAATTTTAATTTTTGATTTTTGTTACGAACTCAAGTAAGTATTCTTAGTTTCAATAGCATTGCTCCGAAATCATCTAATATTAATAATAAAAATAATAATAATAAACAATAATAAACATAATAACTTAATAAGTGCAAGCAAGTTACTTCTGTATTGCATTTTTGTATACTTTTTTCGTATATAAGAAGATTTTTTTTTATGGGAAGAAATAATTCATTAAGAATTGTCATACGACACTACAATAATATAGAGGTTTTTTTTGTCCATAATACCTTAATTACCCTATTTTTCAAAATACTACCTACATTAGAAAAACTTAGACATAACTACCTTAAATTCCATTTTGTTGACCACTATCTTGTTTCTATTTTCGGCGTTGACTTTGTTTTCCGGTCATCAAAGTGCACGGTGAGATGCACGTGGTCTGTTTTTTTGTCATTTTTTTCGATTCCTTCCCTCACACCTCAAATTTCAGTATACAATTGAATCAAAATTTAAGTAGAAATCAGATTAAGTAGATGAATAGGAAATAAAGAGTAGAATGGAGGGAAAAGGGAAGGAAAATAGAAAAAAATGGCAAATATTGAAATCACATTGCATCTACGTACACTTTGTTGACCGAAAAACCAAAGTCAATGCTGAAAATGAAACAAGGTAGTGGTGCACAACAAAAATGGAAATTTAAGGTAGTTATGTCTCAATTTCTAATGATAGTAGTGATTTGAATAAAAAGTGTTGTAACTAAGTAGAGTTATGCGACAAAAAAACTTAAATATAGATGTGTAAACCACAAGTTTAGAGAAAAATACCATAAATTTACAATCAAACGCATAACTAATTTGCAACTTGACATAACTCATATTCTAACACCACAGCTCGATGCTAGCAATGATTTTTGATGTCTATCATCTTTCAAGTGAAATCTCCGCTATTTGCGTGATGTTTGATAAAAAATTGAAGACAAACCTAAGTTCATAGAGATCTAAATCATCTTCTCAATTATTATAAGAATTCCTACGCCAAATAAAAATTCTCACCATAATGAGAACCAAAATAAAAAGGGAAAAATCCTAAATATTTGAGACAAACCTCAACAATGGGTGAGACTAAACAAAAATATAAAGCAAAACAAATTAGAAAAAAATGAATTAAAGAAAAAGGGTTTAAAAATGTTTCCGTGTCTAAACGAACTAAAATTTAAAAACGTCCAGAGAGATAGAGAGAGAAAAGAAAGGAAGGTAGGGTTGTGTAATTTTTTTTAAAGAAGTTAGACTTACGGAGAAAGAAGAAGAAAAGTAAGGGTTGGTGTGTTATTTTTGAAAAGCATAATTTATCATTTATGTACTTTTCTTCTTTTTTTGCATTACTCCCTGTTGTACATTTTACTGAACAATAACTAATACGAATTATATTGTATATCGGAAGTGCCATATAAATTTATATACAACAATCAGTAGTGACCCTTTAATCTATAATTAACTAAGGGCAGCAAATTCTGATGGTTGTTATAAAAACAACAAGTGAGACCGTGCAAAAATAAAACAAAATAATACACTAAATTAGGAAAATTACCACCAGAGTCTAAAAGAACTCTTAGAGGATCCTGTCCAGTCCTTGTAGAGTACGTGTACAGTGTACACAACAATGGTTTGTTTTGATTGAAGAATCTTTGCAGGCCACTTAAACACTGTTTCAACTGTTGTTGAAACATAATGTGCACTCAAACAAAGCACATTCTAAAATACATTTAAAGGCTCTTTGGTAAAAATATTGGAATGTCAATGGTACGAAATGAAACTTTAAGGACTAAGTTGATATCCGTTGTTTTTTTAAAAATTGTTTGATTCATTTAAAAGGTGAATTTATAGTGTAATAACTAAGGAGGTGTGGAATCTCAATCTTAAGGGGGTGGTAGATTGGTGGATATGAATAGGAAGGGGGCATGAGAAATTAGTTTTGATAAAAGACTACAAACCCTTTTTACTCAATTGAAGATTTTATTCTACTGAAAATGAACTTATTTATACTAAAACTTAAACAAATTCTCAATGATTGATTTATTTTACTAAACCGAATATTTCTATTGAACTGGACTCAATACTAACGAACCGAATTTATTTAAGCAAATTGAATTTTTTAAATAATTTTAGTTAAATAAAAGTTGACGAGAACAATAATCTTAAGTCCCTGAATATTGAGCTTAAGAAGTAATTTAATTTCTAACTAGAATTTTGAGGCGCGCGATGCGTGCATATGTATATTTTACAATGATATTTCAATCAACATTTCAAAATTCAAATTCAGTATTGTTAATTGCATTATTTCATATGAATTTTTTTAAAAGACCCTAATTAGTGAATTAGATTTTTTTATAGTAATCTTAGCAATTAAATGACTAGTTGTACATTGATTAGTGTAAAAGTGTATTCTTACATTATTTAATTTTAGGACATAATGTAAAATATGTTTAATTTTTGAAGGTACAAAATAGAAAACTCAATATTAGAGTAGTATGATGTAAAAATAGGAAATCCCTTTAAGGTTAAAATTATTCACTACTCTGTTTTTTTTCCCCCCTCCCCCTTTTAACTTTCCCTTGAAATTTCCCGTTCTTCGTTTCATTATCTTAATTCAAGGAAGATTAAATAACCGATTAAAAAATGCATTTTGATATTTAATCTTCTCCAACATAAAATAGAAAAATGTGAGACAATAATTTAGGCTAATTTTCACGCAGATATATTCAATGTTTGTGGTTGCCTTTTTTTAAACAAGGTAAACAAACGCATTTTCGTACCACCTCCACTTCTTCAATCCTACGACTTCGCGCATCCTTTCTCTCTTTCTTAATTTGGGTGAATCATTAATCCCTTAATTATTTTCGTAATCATAATTTTCATTACACATTATTATTCTTTAAATATTCAGCATCTATGTTATTTCATAAATTAAAATTTGAGCGTGAAAAAAAAAAAAAAACTCTGAGAACAGAAAACATGGAATAACCTACGACTCATTGTTTCGGCACCGGCCTTAAGGAAGCATCATCATGGCCTTCTTGTCGCGTCGATGCCTTTAAAGGTATAATTTCTCAGTCGTCTTTCTTTCAACTTTTGACTTCGTCTTATTAGAAGCAACTTAGTAAAATATCATGCACCGCATTGCAGCGAATAATTAACTAGTTACTGCATTTAATTGCTCGTTTTTAAATGCAACAGTCCAATTAAACGACCTATAAGCTTATAGACATTCGAAGTTACATGAAAAAATGTCTTAAAATTGTTCTGTAAGACGACTATATTATTATTCATGTACTATATATATAATCAATTAGGATGATCAACTATCTATCATACCATGCATTTCTCCTTACAATATTGTGGTAGAAAAAATACTTGTATGTTACAACTTACCAAAAGACTGATGCAAGAACGTTTTCAAAAAGTTTCTTTGTTCGTTTTCGATCTCGTGAAACAGGTTTTTACCATGATGGACAGAACGAATTACTACAGGAGGAGCTTCCAGCTTCTCTAACCTTTAATCAGGCTGTGCGTTCTTAATAAACAGATATTATTTGTGTTCGCATATAATGTTCTAACGTATAGCACAATTCGCGATGTTGTTGTAGCTTTTGGAAGCGCTTTAGGGTGCATGACAAGCCTCCGGAAGGTTTAGGCCCCAAGACAAAGAGTACAATGTTACATAGTCCTAAGGTACCATGACTTTTGGTCAAATAATCTAATTTGCAATATGTCAATGATGCAACTCAGTAGAAGAAAAAATTATTCCAATTGAGACATGTAGAAAAATAATTAATCAACAAATGAATGCTCATAATTTTTGTCATCCATTCTAATTATGCTTACTTTTTGCAGTTCATGATGGCGAATGAAATACTGGGTTCGTATAACTCATCTCCACAGCCGATGTGACTAAATATCTCACTTAAGGGCAGTGGATGGTAGCTTTTGACAACAGCAAGGTTACATTATAACATTAGTTTCCAACAAATTTCTATACTATCTCTTGTTATTACCCTACTGATGTTTGGTTCTGACTTCAATATGGCGACCCATTAGTGCTTTCAGCTGCTTGATTTTAATCCAAGAAACATTGAAACTTTTAATTTCAGATCTACCAGTGCCTGCTACAGATGTTAAGGCCTCTGAAATCGCCGTGATTGGACTATTTTGAGAAAAAGACGAGCTAGAATAGTTCTTATTTAGTACAAGATACGAAGATAATGATCCCCAATCCCATTGAAGGGCTGGACTTGAACCAAGATTACTGCAAGAGACCTTATTTCGTAATTTGTTTCCTGCATTTACCAATCATTTTTCTCAGTAATAAAAACACTGCATCCCTAGTCTTACAAGTAATCTGCTCGTCTTTTTTTTTTTTTTTTTTTTTTTGCAGAAAATATGGGCTAGGAGGACGATACAGTCTGTTCATGGTAATGCCCTGGCACTTATCTTCGTGACGTTACTTGGATCAACCAGCTTTAGATTTCGTGCAGAGAATAAAGGGATACCTTCCATCTCCGATCGTTAAGGTATTAAATTCATCTAAACTATTAACGATTACTTGCAATATACATGATATTCGTTACAGATAACTTCGCAGGTTCACACTGAGCAGTTACATGACAATATGGTCATCTATTTGGTTCATTGAAATGCTGTTGAAGCATCGGTTGAGCTTGTTATAAAAGTGTGATTTCGTAGACTAGTATAGTCAATACATGCGATTTCCATCCATGTCATGCGCTCGTCTTGGAAATGAGATGTCTAAAAAGAGCTATTATGCCAGAAAGACACTTCTGATCTGATCACCTGTTGTCAATGTAAACGTTGTCCAAACCTAATAGATCAACAATATAGTTTTTATGTCTTATGCTGCATTATGCATTATTTGATCATGGATGTTATCCAAATTATGTGACTTATGTTTGCTTAAATGCATAATCTGCTGAGACTTCAGAGATAGATATTAGTCTGACATCCAACTAATCACTTCCTATTTTGTCATGAAGTATATGCAGAGTCCTTGCCGTTTTTCAAGGAGGATCTCGCTTACATCTATCCTATGTATGGACTTGAGAATTTGCCTCATGGTAACTAAGGTCCGAAGGCATGCATCATCTTGCTGACTTTTTTTGTGTTTGATTATGAGAATTTCCAATATTAAGCGACGAAGGGCTCATCATGAGCTGTCAAATAAACTTTGATGAAAACTTAAAACAATGTCGAACAAGCTAAGACAACTAATGTTTCACTCCTGCCTTGATCAGGGATTGCCCGTTTAAGTGCGTTTAATGGTGGAAACACATGGTTAACAAGCTGCATGCAAGGTAATGCCACAACAATCTTCTTTAGGTGATTGTAATTGTTGAAATACAAAGCCACTGCGCAAAATGAGTACAGTTGTGATCCCAATATTAATATTTAACAGTTTAGGTGATATATGTGTACTATTGAATTACAGTAGTCTCTTTGATGATATACGTGGAAGCAATCGGCGTTATCCTCTGAAGAGAAACAGCTTATAATGCAAAGCAAGTTGTTTGTGATCCATCATATCTACTGATAAAGCAAGCTTCAAACTTAAATGCATATAATTTCCTGACATAAGGCTACTTGCCTGAGCTAAGTTTGTTTCGTATTTTGTTGTTCTGTTAATGGGCAAAACAGGTGCACAAGGTTGGGAAGTTTAAAGCGTGCTTTTGTAATGAGCCAACCCAATTCCAGACACCAAATGATCACACTCAGTTCAGTGATTCTGCCAAACAGAACAACTTGTCGTAATCAGTAACCATGTATGTGATATTCACAACTCTATGCCTGTAAAATTTCCTGCAGTTTATTTGATTTGTATCGCAAATCGGGAAAATCAGGCCGTGTTTGGCTTGCTATCCCCTGAGAAACTACAGTGGTTTTTTTAAGGTATACACATATACAATCTGCAGAGATTGTAATAAGAACTATATCAGGTATTTCCTGTTGCTCCTACACCAATATGTTGCTGCTAATTGGAAACACATGTGCTTTCGTGACAACTGAAACGCTGAGACTGCGATCAGAGGCCGAGCTAAAGCCTGGAATGATCTCTTGGACCTGGTAGGATGAGATCTTCTATGATACTTAGACATATACGAGCCTATAACGAGCTGAAATCTGACAGCTTCTTCAATTTCCACTGTAAGTTCTAAGCCTGAACTAAGCAATCATAGGAAACATCTTCACTGTTTGTTGGTAAATTGAGAAACATAAGAGACTGTAACAGGCAGACATCATTAACAAATAATCTGTGGAGTGAATTCTGCAGAGTTATGAATGCAACAACATTTCGAGTCCACCGTGAAAGATTGACTTTGTACAGAAAAATCACTGGAAAGGTAAATGTTCTAGCCTTTCGAACACTCGTTGCTTCGTTTCCAGAATAAGGCAACAATCAAACATAGTTAACCAAATTGCTAATAATTGCATCTGTCAAGTGCATTAACAAATTTTGCTTGTAAACATTATAATAAGAGCGGTATAAAAAAAATGAAAAAAACAGTCGAGACCCAACAAGTTAGATGACCGCAATAGTTGGTGCTGTTGGGGTCAATTTTTTTCCGAAGAACAATCACTCATTGTTCTAAACCTGTATCAGGAACTTGACGCTTCAGTGACTCAATGCTGCAAGTGCTGCTTCTAGAGGAATGAGTGTTACCACCAAGGGCCTACTTACTATTTAATGTGGTGTAACTAGCACACATCGGCTAAGATAACTAAATGCTTATTTCTTTCCATTATACCCTAATCATATTTTGTCAATGATTTTTTACTGACATTTATAACTTGGTTTTCTGCTAATCAGAAAATGTACTACAAATTGACTATTAAGCCATTTTGTATTATGGAGTAGTTTAAATCTAGTCTTGTTGTATGGTTAAAATAAATACTCATATCTTGATTTATAATAGTACAAGTGCATTTTGATCATTGGGGCGGATCTTTTTGCAATTTCTTAAGACTTGTTACTGACCTTAAATCATCGGAAATTAAATTTCAACGCTTATAGTTTTTTTTAACGAGTCAAAAAAAAATTGAAACTAGTTAAAGTAGTCATAGGACAATAAAATGCAAAGTAATTTTTTTAATATAAAAAACAACTCAATGAAGGTATTAATGCACCAAAATTTGAGTATTTTATAGCTTCAATTTAAACAAATGCAATTCCGTATTCCATTCTTATTTGTCGGTTGACAACATAATGGTCGCCAAGATGAAAACTCGAATTCAATCTTCATGGAGATTGGTAGATAACGGATAACCAGGTATAAGAATTTTATTTTAAATTTATAAATTCAGTTTTGTAGATATTTGGTCAGAAGAAAAATAAACTTTTTTTCAATATGGGTTGAATGTAAGCAATGTAATTCCTTGTTTGTGTACAACTTTTGATCTTAATTATGGTATTTTATGGTGGAACTGTTGTGTGCACCTTCTATGTAAGTTCCTTTGGGCTATAGGAGGTTAATAGTTGTGCCGCTAGATGCTAGTAACTATATCTCGATGAATACTCTCATCCCAAACAAAGCTGCCCAATTTAGTTGTTAAATGTTTATTTCGAAATTAGATCTGTTCATTTCAACATGTAAAATGTTTATTTAAAAGGTATAATGTTCATATTCTGAAAATGAACACTTATAATTTTTGGAAATGAATATTTCTATTTCGAAATGAAATTTCTAATTTCGGAATGAACATTTGCCGGGACCCGACCAGGATGAGCGACATGGTCCGGGATCATAAAGACCTATTCTATATGAAGCGAGCTAGCTGGTGATCGAGCATAGTAATTATATGAGTCATGAAAAATTGAGATTGGGGTGGTTGATGGATTGTTTCTTTAATACAAGCATTAAGGTAGTGTTTTGAATATACCTATTTTATTAAATCATTCGAACCTGTCCCTACCCAGCTCTAGGCGCCACGTGGCTGTTGTCCAATTGAGCATGTGGGGCCGCACAGTACCAGCATAAGGGTGGCCCAGTAGGGTAGATTGCACTTCAAAGATGAAATTGACATGTGTAGTCTTTGTCACATTAACTAAAAGTTGTTCTTCCTGTTCCCACATCGGGTCGATAGAGGCCAAGCCTCCTCAATTTAAACCATATAAGAAGGTGAGTTGGTAGCCTACTCAAGTATCTATTCTGAACCCACCGAGTACAGTCTAGTGCCATTATCTAGCTTACCTCGACATTCAGTTAGGTCTCCTGCCGATTAAGCATCGGGGGCTTTTTCCCCGGAATCCCCTCGCGTTAGTCACCCTTTGCTTTGGTTTTTGCAGGTTAGCACGGAGGAAGACTATGTCCATTTCTTTAGATTGACGGAAGATCACGTACATGCCAACTGTCATCCACAGTCATTATTTTCATCCTAAGAACTTCTAGTTTCTCTTTGTAAGTTCCTCGAACAGGTCGAATGCAGATTTCATAGTCGAATGAACAAATAGACACACCCTTCTCCTTGGTATAATGGCAGTTGAGCCGTCCAAACACCTGTGGAAGTCGGGATACTCACCATCGGGAAACATTCTATGACATGACCAGAATGAAGAGTTAAAAGAATCGACCTGACCCACTGCCTTGAGACTCGGGAACGCAATTGCTTGAAATCCATCTCTTATAACAAGATAAATCACAAGGTACTAATCGACGATCAAGACTCGGGCAATTCAAGTGGGAGATTTGGGTACTGCGAACTTTCGAAGCAACAAGTCGGGAAAACATGCTGGCAAGCTGCACCAACTGGAAGGTCCTAATCGGCTCACTGAGAATGATAGCGCCTGGAAACCATCAGACTTGAAACGCCATGAAGCCTCTCCCTCGCCATGGAATGCAGATATTTGCGCAAGCATACCATATCTAAAGGTCAAGGCATGTTACCTTTTATTTCTATATATTTGAAGCTGTAAACAACAAGCCCTCATGCAGGCCATCCTAACCGGATCCCTGGTCGAGAATGCTCAGTCAACATACGGGTTAGCACTCGTTGTAAATAAAGCATATTAATAAAAGTCTTCCTTTTGCGCAACGTTACTTGTATTATTCGTTTTAGTGTTCCACCTTCGGACTTAAGCACATCCGCCTTCGGGCAACACATACCTCGGTGGCACTCATCGGGACAAAAGGTGAACGTGCTTACCTCGGAAGAAGCAAAAAAGTAGATAATTACAACAAGCAAAAGCTAATTTGGAAATAAAACAAGTATAACCTCAAAAATATCAGATGGATGTCAATTCATACATCAAAAGCAGACTCAGCTGGCAAATAAACTTCATAAACAAAAGCCAGGCTCAGCTGCAAATATCAGTTTACAAGGTCGGGAAATCTACACGGACCGACAAGACTTAGAAAAACTTAAATTTTACAACTTTTTGGGCTAGAACATACATGACCAGCAGAAAGCTAAAAGATAAAAAGAAAGCAAAAGGCTAGAGGGCTCTATCACGGGAGAACGGTAGTATGCTCTACCATCTGCCTCAAGAAACCTTCTGTTGAAGCCGGATCGTCGGGGGTTTCGGCGTCAGCATGGTAGAAGCTGGGGCTGAAGCAAGAGGACTGGGTCGACGAAGTCGGAGGCGCGGTCCATGGGCTGAAGCAGCAACTTCAGTAAGTAGTCGCAGTAGAATGGCCCCACTTCAGAACCCGGGCAGCACAGAGTTTTGACACAGGTTAGTAATCTCCCGAGTTAGTATACTGATTTATGTGTCCTGTTCTCCTTCCATCCTGTCTAGTCCATGCAAACATCAAATTGATTAAGAATATAAACTCAAGTAATCGCCCTTAAGTCGCCATATTGATGGCTAAT
The DNA here is from genome assembly GCA_008642245.1 of Bassia scoparia. Classification (NCBI taxonomy): domain Eukaryota; kingdom Viridiplantae; phylum Streptophyta; class Magnoliopsida; order Caryophyllales; family Amaranthaceae; genus Bassia; species Bassia scoparia. The sequence continues at coordinate 20,201 of SNQN01002564.1, read as the reverse complement.
TGCATGATCTTTACCAATTTCGAACTCGATTCACATGGTCGCAGCAGCACTATGTTTGAATCGAATAACAATATGTATTAGAGCTATTACTTTCAAAGGAAAATTTGTGGAACAAATATGATTGATTCAAGGTGAAAAGCTTTGAGACCTAAGAATAGAAGTCGTTATGAAACGCACACTCGATTAGTTTAAAACTATAACCATTGAACCACATTCGAAGGCATAGCTACAAGAAATCATCACAATAGTTACATGCACACCGATCGTTAGGAAAGTGAGTTTGTACATGGTCAGCTTTAGTCTAGACAACTCCTAGGACTCTGCACGCATTATTCTTATCCTGGGCCTTAACCGCCCCCAACAATCTCAAGAGACTATAAGGGAGCTTCTCAAGAACGAGAGATGAGATTGAGATAATTCACGGTTTGTCTGGCTGGAACGGATAATCTCAGATTATACCCTATTTGCTTGTGTTGACATTCGTTTCCGAGCAATTGGCATGCTTTGAATTAAAGCCCCCTTCATACGAATGGGTGGTTTTACGCAATAATTTGCCTTAGAGGAGGTTGAGCACAGTCGACTACGGTTGTATATACGGGGAATCTGTGACGTGGTTACCTCTTTCAGTCGCTGAAGGTCGTTGTTTTCTTCCTTTGATCGACTGAGCAACTGGGAGCAACTATCAGAGTTACTCTCTATATTACGGCAGAGGCAAAAACAGATATAACAACTCTCCTGCGTATATTAGGCAGTCATACGAATCTTCCTGGGATGAATGAGATATGCGTCTGAAAGTTGGCTACGCGATAATATGAGGAGTAGTAACGACTCCATTGCATCCTTATAGTCAGGCTGTAATATACGATTGCACCAGCACATTGCTCAACTCATATATTGTATGGGCACAACACTGTCGGTATGTCATTGTGTATATGTTATTATTTGACGTCTCAAGAGAAATAAAAAGTAGGTAGGTCGTATAATTCAACCCGCTGGGCAACTTCCGGACTAGAATCAACGCCCGTAATACTCCACCGCACATGTTTCTCAGGTTCTAACTCGCCGCTATATATGCTTCGGGGGCTTCAGATAATCTTCGTCGGGCGGTATTTATCTATCAACCTCTGTTTCACAAAAAGCCCTCTCAATATGGGTTAATTTTAAGATTTCTCCTCAGCACGGAATGTTCACATTCGTGATTTCCATATCGATTGACCCTCGATCCTCGTGCTTGACCTTGACTACCCACAGACCGTAGTAGGGACGATTGCTTCGTCACCAGCCCAGCCAAGGAGTTCTAGAAAGGTGATTTTTAACGCAGGTTCCAACGTATTTCCGGAGTAATTTTCTAATTATTCATGTATTTTGCTGCGTCTTTCCACAGAAGCCATTTCATTTTCAAGGGTTTGCAATACCAGATTAATCATCCACTAGAAAAAATACAACAATCCTGAGTGTTTACATAATACTGGCGGATTCAGAAATGTGACGAACCATGATGGAAAACAATAACAGGCAAGGTTTAACGCATGTATATTACCGCCCTTTGGGAAGTGTCCTACAGCGGCCCAGCGGGGAGTGGGACAGGTGAGATGTGATTGGGGAGGAACTTGTTGAGGTCCTTGTATAATATAGCGGGAGAACACTCGACCGAAAGACTTTATTTTTCTCGGAACGTTGTCGGCTCTCGAGTGGATCCATTTCTGGGACCAATAGTTACGAGTACGACTCCACGTATTTCACTTTTTGTGAGTTCAAAGCCATCTTTTACTCGTTATGCTTCATAATAGATTCGTCGGTTAAGACGCGGTACACAGATCTATTCAAGTATATAACACAGCGAGAATGTATATTAAAATTATGGGGGAGCGATACACGTATTTCGCGCGTGTACTACAGAAGGACGATTAAAACGCAAAGACCATTGAGGCTCCGAAGCTCTAAACAGCAGCCGCACTGATAGGACTCGTGAAGTACGGACAAGTCAAAGTATTCATTTCGGCGAGGACTTGGTAGAGATCAGCAAACTCACACGTGTTCTGCGACACTTCCTCACCAAATTACCGGGAGTGAAACACAGGATTTATAGCGCTCGGTCAGCTTGAAAATTCTTTAACACTTTCTCGATTCTTGAATCTGGCCTACCTCTAGGAAAAATATACCATGACACTAACATAAGTGACTGATCGAGAATAAAAGTGTAACGACTCGATCACCCCAGATAGCTCCCTAAAGGTCATTTTCCTGCTCATGGATGGCACATGACAATAGTGCTCGTCGTAGGATGTCACTGCAAAACAAAGGTTAGTTTACTCTGTAGTCGGCCGTGTCCCGCGCAATGCGGGTTCTGAGTCATTTTCTCTGATTTGAGATCGGGAGGAAACTTTCCCCACTCACCACTTCTCTCCTCATGGTCATCAGATGATACCAAGCAACCCCTCAACTTATTCATGAGGGGGCGTAGATTGAGCTTCGACACTGGCAGAAATGCAGGCGCGTCCATGAACATATTGGTGGTTTATTATTACTATAAACTTCAAATTTCGTGGCATGAACACATTTAATTAATCTTGAAATTGATCAAATGACATGAAACACCAGAAGACAACATTATTTCCCACCTCAAAATTAAAGAAATGCAACTAACAATTGTACTACAAGCTAATGTATATTAATCATCAAGAATTTTAAATGTAACTTGTGTACGTGAGATAGGTAGTTGTTTTGTACTATACAAGTATGGGGCACCTTACCAACTCCTAAGTAAACAGCTTCATTTGACAAAAAAAAACATAGGGCGCAGTAAATTTGGCTGGGATGAAACAACAAGGTTTTTTTTTAAAAAAAAGGAGATAAATATCCTTGAGAGTGAGATCTTGACTCCCGTCTCTGATTTCCGTACTTTATTTTTGCAACCGCTTGATGGTCACTAAATGGAGTTAACGATCGCTAAATTAAAATGCGAATTTAGTGTTTGAAGTGCAGAAATAAGTTCTCTTGTGTAAAATATGTATAGTACTATTCTAAAGCTCGATTACACATAGAACTTTTTGTTTAGATACTATTTGTACAAGTTTTGTATAGATGGTGACATTTTTGTAATTACATGGATAATCTATTTCCAAATTACCCTCGATTTAAGCCAACTAAATCAATAAATTCTCCTTTCTTACATCAAAATATCACTGTCTATACAAAACTTGTATAGAATAGTATCTAAACTGGGAATTCCCCTAATTACACACCACTAATCTTCTAGCACACCTTGTAAGCWTTCTCATGAACAARACAATTTATTACTTCTATTCCTGATTAAGCGTTTGTGTTCTCTTTCAACAAAGTTAGTCGGTTTTTATGTGAGCTAAAACAAGGCACAAGGGTTGTCGTAACTTATCAGGCTAAGCAATAAGCTGATACAAGGGCATCGACCTGAGATTGGTACTCTCTCATACAGGCTAGCTGGTTTCAATCAAGATGTTAGCAGTCCTACCAAATAATGCAACTTCCTCAACCTTAAAATTGCAACTCGGAATCTAATGGCTTAAACGAACCAGACCAAACAGGAGTACTCTAAGCACCAAACTGAATTGCATATATATGAGCATCAACAACCTTTACTCCCAAGTGTGCAATATACACAACGCAGTTCTAGGATGATGAACGAAACGAAACTAAGGTGATTCAGAAATGTCCTGCACCTTGAGTCAATTTTAGCAAATTACTTCCTAAAGTTTCTTCCATGATTTCAAGTTATATACCTTGTGCATTAACAGGTGTGACCAAACAAGGCCTAATATATATACTTTTGCATTTATAAAAAATGTTTGTATTGTACTTTTAAATCAGATATTTCCTCCGTTATCGAAAGCTTGCAACAAAGTAATACTTATTTATCTCTCACAAAAAATACTCCTTTATTGCAAGTTCTCAAAAAAACAAGAACTACTTAAATCAGAATTATTTGACCTCTCTATTAGGTCTTTTTTATTTTGGAATGAAATATGCATATAAAGAACCAATAGGGAAAGAACTATCTCACCTTTRGTTTGAGGCTTGTGATCATTTTCTGAAGACTGTCATCCTACATAACACCCAAAACATTATACGGAGTATGTCAAATTAAAGCTCGTTATGCATTATATATTAAGTTGAAAATAATAAACTTGTTATTTTTTACTCTCACAAACAAGCTAAAAAAAGTTCAAATAACTTCATAGAAGTTCAAGTTCAGATAAGTCGAAGACAAAGAACCCAAAAGAAAAGGCCAAAGAAAACCTAATCAATTAGCAAAGCTTAGATTACACTAACCTTCATTCGGCTAACACGAGCATAACCTTGCTCAACTGTTCTCTCGAGTTTTTTTAGTTCATCAATGCCTAATCCTTCTAGATCATCTCCTTGCAATTGGCTGTCATCATTAATCAATAATCAACCTTTTTTTTTACAATTGCACAACTTAATAAGCCAATTTAGAAACAAAGGCAGAATGGCACATCAATGTTGAGCACTAAACCTTAATTCTTGGTCTCTCTTATCAAGTTCCTTGCGCATAATTATACATTCTTCCTCCAACTACAGATCGAAACCATAATTGTTACGAATGAAGTAATTAACAAATAAAAATGTACGAAGTATTAGTAACTTTACATCTATTACTTCCTCCAGAAAAGAAAATACACAACGAATCCTCACATATATTGCTCATTTSTTGCGGTTTTASRSATAAGCGGACCATCTCAACCAAAAGCTTAAGCTGATGGTTGAGGCTTAYGAATACAATATATACTCTATCATTTACAAGGAAGTATTGCAAATTAAAGGTTGRGAAACAAATATAATTGCTAAATTACCAGATAAGGCTCGAACATAGACGGATCAAGCTGCTGATGAAGGTTTCCTGTGTGTCTTACATACTTCTGAATCACTTGAGTCACCCTTCAATTTCAATGTTGATAAATCAGAGATCAAGTAAAAGAATTTGATAGCTTTATTTGCAAAAACTATACTCAACAACTCCTGTACTAAATCTCTAGCTAATAACTACTGAAACTGTTGGCTGTAATTATATCTAAAATGGTTGTAAAATTACATTCTTATTGATTATACATATTTGTATTACAGTTCTATCATTTTGATAATTCTGAAAATATGTAATTATAAATTTATTTATCTTTCGAATAATGAGAAGTTCATAATAACAATGGATTTAATATACAAAAAAAATCAAATGACTACAAATTGAAATAAAACACTTTCTCTGGTAAAAGTAGCTCATTTTCTTATCTTAAAGATCCATAGTAGAATTTAATTTTTTATTTTTTAAAAAAAAAACAGTAAAGATGTACGGTAGAGTTGAAAGTCGCCATACCTTGTTGATCCAAAATTAGGTCACAAGAGTACTTATTTTCTTTCATATCTTTTTCCCGGATTTTATTCTGGAGTATGTACTATACTTGTCCCACTTTAATTCCTACTACTACTACTTAATCATCATCATCAACAACAACAACTACTCTTTTCTTATTTTTTTTTTTTAAAAAAAATGGTTTAAGAGAGAAACCTTGAGGACGAGAAATCATGGAGTTTTCCAGAAGAAGAAAAGACAATGACAGCAACATCAGCATCGCAAAGAGTAGAAAGCTCGTTGGCTTTCTTGAAAAGCCCTTTTCGTCGCTTCGAAAACGTCACTTGCCTCGCTGCTATGTTCTCTATCTTCTTGATCTGTATCTTGGACCTCATCATCGTCTTGCTTTTCTTCCTCCCATTGTTTTTTCCTTCATCGTTCATCTTCTAACAAAATACCCAAAATGGGGTGAATAAAGGGTAGATCTGAGACTAAGAGATTGAAATTGCTTTGAAGAAGAAGAAGAAACCCTAGATTGGAAATGGAAATGGAAATGGAAAAGAAAGGAGGTGAGATGAGATTATTAGGATGGTGAAAAGGAGAAAGGAATAATAATGGAAATGGGGCCATTGTTGATGAAGTAGACAAGGGGTATAGTGAGTGTGATTGGCCAATTTGATGTGTTAATTAGGGCTTTTTGAAGAAAACGATGGCATTTTGCTTCCTTAATTTATTAAGCTAAGTAATCCCATTATCCCATTAATGGAGATACATTATCAATCATCTGCTTTGATTATTGGCCAGATTTTTTCTGTTTTTGTAGTGTATTGATTTTTTATTTTTATTTGTTTGTTGTATTAGGTTCTGTTCCGTAACTCCGTTCCATTTAGGGATACGTTCGTTTGGTTGGACATGAAATATTTTCAATTTAAAATGATTTTTCATTGTTTATTTGCAGGATCGTCTCAATTAGTTTGGGGTCATGTGCGATATTTATCACGATCGTTAAAAACGAAAGGAATTTTTTTTAATATGGAGCGTTTATGATATACTCATTGTTTAAAATATTTCGTAAAAACAATTGTATGGGTCTTATTCGTTTTTTACTTTTATCTATACTAATACTCTAAGGTATGATATTGTGGTATTTTATTAAAAAAATAAAATTGATGGATRAAAGGTCAAATACATTTAAAAATTATAGGGTAAGTTGATAGATATACGAAGTATTTTGTTGTAAAATGGAAAGGAAGAGAGTTGATAAAAGTAACAATATCATAAAACTAAGTAAATGGCAAATAAGCATAAAGATGACNAGTGATAAATAATAAGGGTCACTATATTGATAAAAAAGGTTACTATATTAACCAAAATAGTCACTATAATCTGATGTACAGTAAATTTATTGTACATCCGATGTACCTAATACTTTGTCTTTCTCTTTTTGTTTTTGCAATAGTCTATTTTTTTTGTAAAAAAAAAAAAATTCCCGTCCCCAAAGCCGTCCCCGTACCCGGTAATTTTTGAAATTGCCGTTTCCCGTCCCCGTCCCCGTACCCGTATATGTCCCCGTACCCGTCTCCGTGCAACCTAGGTTTGTTGTATTAGGTTCTGTTCCGTAACTTTGTTCCATTTAGGGATACGTTCGTTTGGTTGGACATGAAATATTTTCAATTTAAAATGATTTTTCATTGTTCATTTGCAGGATCGTCTCAATTAGTTTGGGGTCCTGTGCGTTATTTATTTCGATCGTTAAAAACGAAAGGAATTTTTTGTAATATGAAGCGTTTATGATATATTCATTGTTTAAAATATTTCGTAAAAACAATTGTATGGGTCTTATTCGTTTTTTACTTTTATCTATACTAATACTCTAAGGTATGATATTGTGGTATTTTATTAAAAAAATAAAATTGATGGATTAAAGGTCAAATACATTTAAAAATTATAGGGTAAGTTGATAGATATACGAAGTATTTTGTTGTAAAATGGAAAGGAAGAGAGTTGATAAAAGTAACAATATCATAAAACTAAGTAAATGGCAAATAAGCATAAAGATGACAAAAAGAAAGGGTGGAAAATAAGCAATAAGGAAGAGAAAAGAACGACTCGAAGGTTCGAACCCACAATCATTCATCTTCCTCATGCAAATACTAACCATTGATCTATGCTCAATTAATAATATGTTTGTTAGATATTTCATACTTTGTACGGAGTATAAAAGAAATTTTTATAAAACAAAAATGGGTCCAAAAAAATGAGGGGCCTTATGTCGGTCGCCTATGTAGCACACGCTACGGGCCGTCCTGTTTATTTGGTTGCATGTAAAAAAAATGATAGAAAACAGGGAAAATGAAGGAACTGTAAGTAATAAGGGAGGAGTGTACAAAAGATAAAGTGGTTTTCCATTTTGGAATGAAAATGGTTTTCCATCTTTACAAGGGAAATTCTACTCTTATGAAAAATGGTTTTATGCCCATTTGTATATACCAAACAATGTAAAATTGAAAAGGTAAATAAAATTTTTTTCATGAAAAATGTTTTACGCTCAACCAAACGAAACCTTAGTTCAATTTATTATGATTCCTAAGTTCTGTTCAAGTCCAATTTAGTTTGAACAAACATAACCTTCCTCCATGTATCTTTGGAAAATGTTGGACCAATTCCCAATTTAGCTAAAACCTATACCAAACTTGTATG
>SNQN01002563.1:56197-72318 GCA_008642245.1 Bassia scoparia | reverse complement strand
GATTTTATTACTCAGTCATGACATGATGTATGAATTGGGTAAAGGGATGTATTCAAGTCTTATTGACGAGGTTAGTTGGCTTGTCCAACAAGTTTATTAATTAAAGGAACGGTTAGTGTTAAAAAGAGTTTCAATGTGAATTGTAGTCTTGTTTGTGAGTCATGTGAATTTGTCTATAATTAACAGTTAAATAAACTATGAAAGAGCAATAAAACTCTGGATTTGTGCACGTCTAGAGTATTGACAATCAGGGGTTGGGGTTGCAATTTTATTCGCTTCCTTAACGCGTCTCTTTATATTTATTTTAAAAATTGATTTTATCCAAAATGGGGTTAGTTTGAGATCTCATCTAACTATGGTGACGGAGTCGCGCCCGTTCGCCATCTGGTTTATTAAACTTTAATTTGATGTCTTTCGACGGGGAGGCATGGGGAATTGAATTGTGGCACCTAGTGTGTCTGGGATTGAACTGTGGCACCTCATGTGTCTGGGATTTGGACAACCTTGTCTATTGCTCAAATCATATCTAATATAGTATAATATATTGAGTCATGTATTGGAGTTGAGTAAATTATTTTGCAGGTACAATCTAGTTAACAAGAGCCGTTGATATTTTGGGATTGTATTATATTGGAGCAGCTGTATGTAATAAGTAGTGATATATTGGCCTGAGTTTGGGATRTGTTGTATATGTATAATGTTGTTAAGTGGTTATGAACACCACAGTTGGGTTTTCTTTTGTTTCTAAACAGGTGTCGTAACTCGGTATGTCTAGTTTTTAGGGTAGATGCTGTCCGTTACTTGTACGTACTCAGCTTTGTTGATTGTGTTCTTTGTGTTGTTTGTTGTCGTCCACACTTTCTTTCTRTTGGTGGACCTGTGATGATCCTTATTTCATTTGAAAATTATGGGGAGCAGATTTCTCACAGGTTTTGCAATAAAGTGACTAGACTTGGACGGATGGTTTGAGTGGAGAGCCGAACGTACTTTAATAATTTATGCARGTATCGTAGACTTTTCAGAACGATTTGATATTTCGGGTTTTCTTATGTTTTTAAAAAGGGATTTTACCTTGGTTTGCAAATAAGGACCGTAATGGTTCCAACTTGTTTAACGAGTTTTACATGTTGGGTTTTTAATACTTTGGTTTGATTTATTTCGCTATCTTGATTTCCGCTGCAAATTATTATTTTAGCCTAAACGTTTTAACACGTGGCGGTGACATGCCAATGGTTCTCCGTATTGTCATTTAATATTTTACAGGTAAAGTGGGGAATTATTGGGGTGTTACAACCACCCTTTCGAACCCTCCTTTGCACCCTCCTTCGAATCACCCTCCTTCGCACCACCCTCCTCCCTCGCACCCTCCTTCGAATCACCCTCCTTCGCACCACCCTCCTCCCTCGCACGCTCCTTCGAACAACCCTTTCGAACCCTCCTTCGCACCCTCCTTCGAACCACCCACAAATCGCACAACCCAGAAAATTTGAACCCTTATTTGTTAGATCTAAAAACGAAAAATGGTGTTGCGAGGGGTTGTTAATCTAAAAATGGTGATTGCGAGGAGTTGTGGGGTTGGTGGCAGTTGGTGGTTGCGAGGAGAAGGTGGTTGCGAGGCGAGGTGGCTGGTGGTCGYTAATGTGGTTGGTGGTCGGTAGTGGTGGTCGATGAGGTGGCTGGTGGTGGGTAGTGGTGGTTGATGAGGTGACTGGTGGTGGTCGGTGAGGTGATTGGTTTTTTGGGTTTGATGAAGATAGGGTTGATGAGGGTTTAATTGAGGTTGTTGGGGTTTGATTGATGAAGATAGGGTTGATGAGAGAGATATAGTGGTGGTTGTTGGGGTTTTCATTTTGGGTAATTAGGATTGATTAAATTTGAGAAGAAAAATTAAGAATTTAATGATGTGTTAAACATTTGGGTTAAGTGGGTTAGTAAGGGTATTTCAGTAAAATCATGGTTCAAAATTTACTAAAAATAGAAAAAAGGACAAGTGTTGCTAGAATTATGTTACGACCATTTATAGAAAGCGTTGCGAGTTTTTTGATACGGAGGGAGTACTAAGTACTTGTATATGATCAGCATTTAGGACAATTGGAGGCAATTATGGTAGAACATAACGCACGCCTCGATAGGGCGGGGATCCATGATCTGACTACACAACTATGCATCTTACCTACCCAGATGATGCATTGCCAAGTGCAACCCACCCCACAGCCAAGGGCAGTTAGAAATGTCTACGACTCATTAGAATCAAGTCACCAACAGAAAGTATATATACTGAGTTAATCAATTGAGTTAATGTATTCACAAAATGAGTTAGTCCATTAGTATGACTGTCTTTAAAGGTAACACAATCCAAATTGACATACTAGTATACTTTCAGCATATATTCAGTTTCACAACTATTTAAGGCAAAATGTGCAATCAATCCTGTTAGATTACTATTCACTTGATCAAGAATTTTCACCACTGCCGCCAAACAGTTCATGCTCCTCTTCTAATGAGGTCTTATCATCCATGACGGAAACCCACGTTTCTGTCACCTTCATAACTTTACCACTTGAAAATTGTACCATAGTAAAGGCCCTAATTGTTCCTCCACAGCTTGGATATTTCACCCTTGGAACAATTGCTCCATTCAAGTACATAATATTGTCAGTATCAAAAGCTATCATTTTCCGCAAGCCTCCACCTGCTAGTTCTTTATGCATGTGCCCGAAAACAACCAAAGGAATGCGATAGTTATTGGTTTCTTTTATTAGGGATATTGCTTGGGCTAAATCTGCATCAACAAAAGCTCACTTTCAGGCTCATGAGACTCATCACATAAGTATAACTGTATAAGTATATGACAGCTTTAGCTAAGCCCAAGGAACATAGTCCAGTGATTCCAGTCATCATAACTCAAAAAAATCAKTCAGCTGAAGAAGGAAACACAACAGCTACATAGCGTAGTATTCAAACGATGAATTATACACTTGGAGAAAGAGGAGAAAATTAGATCAACTTACCTGGATCCCCAAAGTCACCGCCTTCAGGAACCCAATCTTTTCCACATATGTCATTAATAAGAGACCCAAGACCTACCCAAGAAAGGACCCAGAGATTAGGCAAAAATTACTTAGCACATCGGTTCTGAGCTCAGTGGTCTTTACACAGCCTGACTACCTGTTGGCCCATTATGTGCAAGAATAATAATGGAGTGATCTTCCAATGTCCCTGTAGCAGCCTTAAAAATTCTTTCTGCACTCTGATCCATGCTACGCACTCCATATCTGAAAGCACTCTAGGATTCAATATTCAGCTTGCCATGATTGAAAAAAGAAGTTTAGTAAGCACGTATTATAAGAATATACTTAGAGAATGTGATCTACTTCTATGCAATGTCACATCAATAGAGCACTAGAGCTACTTGTTAAAGGTTCATTTCTCTGGTAATAGAATGAACATTTTCCAAAATTTCTAACTATTTGCCTAGATGATTGACTCCAAAACTCTTAGTCCAATTTATTCATGCAGATAGTCTCTATTAAATTGTAAACAAGAGAAGTTATGCAACAAAAACACCATCCTGACAAGTAAACAGCAACCTTGATCACAAAGGAGCAAACACAAGGGAACAGAGGTCTGACGAGTTCAAATACACCATATGCACAAACATGATATGCAACATATTGTCAAAATTTAAGCTTCTCCTCTTCAATCCATATGTGCATATCATTAGATTTTGGTGTTTTCAAATTGTCATAGTATCCAGCATGAGCTGTAGAGATCACACCAACCATATAGGCACATGGAAAGCCCTTCATTTTTAAAGACAAGACAGCACCAAAGCACACTCAGTCAAGTAACCTTGGGGGTTGGAGTGAGGTTACGATAGTAACAACAAACATCAGCTTAGCTAAGGAATTGTTAGGCAGGGGGAGAAAATTTAAAGCAAATAACAAAGYAAAATTAATACACAATATAAAATCCATATAAATAATTTTTTATTTTTATGTTATTTTACCTTGCAGTTAGAAGCTTTTTCCTGAATAATTGACTACCTCCACAAGAAAAGGGTCTACCCCCTACAACACTAAGCTTCAATGTTGGAAAGTCTAAGTGCTTGTATCCAACATGCTCTTCACCTAAACTGAAAGTTGGAAACGGCTCATTAATCTATTCAATCTACAACAACTGATACATTTATATGAAATCCAGCTTACAGAGAGACTGAGAGAACAATAATAAAAACTATATACAAACCAGTTACATTCCAAGCACAGTAACCTCAGTTTAGTAACATAATCTATAATGGAAGCAACTGCCAGCATTCTGCATGATGATTTAAAAGGGTACTGTATCCCCCAACGAGACAAATTCTCTGTTTACGAAATTAATGTAGCATTGACAGCAGGTAAAGACATAATGTAATGCAAAAGGTTCATATCCGTAAACATACGTGAGATTATATTTATGTGTCTTTTCCTTCAAGATTTTCACATGGATCCTTTTTTCTCAACTATTATAAGCTATGTTAAACAGACAATGATAAATTGTCTACATAGCCATTTTGTAGAAAAAAAAGTGAAACTTTTGGATAAAATTATGTGTCTTGTCTAAAATAAAATGAGTGTGTTCATAAGGTAAATGTAGAAGATACTTATTACACAAACTTCTTAACATATCCAAACAAGTTTATGTATGATAAATTAACTCTCATATTCTAGATTATATTCTATATGTTCTAGAGTAAGAAATTGTCATAGTTCAATGATTCCTCATAATATAATCAGATGACAATATAATCTACGAAGTATAAGTTTTATAACAAGTGGATTTTTTACAAAAAAAATAAAAATAAAAAAAATTACGTCTGCAATTAAAATCCACTTATATTAAACGCTTGTTATCATATCCATAGGAGTCAATATTTGCAATTGCCAACGTTGCGATTACATTAAAAGCTTGTTAGTATATTTCAAATATAAATCCACTTGTTTGAAGAATGAATATCAAAAGCTTCATATTATCAACTGACAAAATCACATAGAACCGTTAGGCATCAATAGTTTCTAGTAACTGACAACTTGGGAAGAGACGAAGAAAATGAGTAGATACATCAAGCTTCTCATTTTCAATTTTTAATTTCATGGTATCAACGGAGATGGATTTCAAATAAAGGTAGGCTGAACAGCGATGCAGATCTTCAGGGAAGAAAGTGTCAAGTGGAAAACTTACCACTCCAGCTGGGCCTGAACACCATCTTTCACCCTAGCATGCAAAGCGAATTGTCAATTAGAAGCCATGAGTAACAGCAATGCCAGCTGTTGGCAGTTGTCCAATACTCAATCACAAAACAGCAAAGTACATGTATAGAGAGATAATGCTAGGGAGGATGAATGCAGAGGAGTTATAAATTTCCATACAAGTGCTACAATTCTGATGAGTAATGCAACATGTTCATGTTCATGCAATGTTTATTTGATAGCAGCGCACAACTTCTCTCAAACTAATTTTTCACTCATTCATTTCATTCATTCTCATTCAGTGTTTACATTCATTTCTGTGCCTTTTATATGGCGGCTCAAAGAGCTGAAATCCCTATGTAAGCACACACACCCACTCACGTGCCTACATGCATTACACTACAAGACAAAATAACAGATATGCTACTACAGTGCTACACTACACGCTGCTGCAGCACACCAAAAACAGAAAGCAGAGATTAACAAAAAAACAGTAGCGGTCCATAGGACCTTAATTACATACTTAATGTTTAATGAAAAACCATTTCATTACTATAATTCTTCTTCTTCCTTCAACAAAGTCATCTGATATGTTACATTTACACGCGGCCTAATCATTCCATCAGAAAATACTTGAGTTGCATTTTAAACTAGGCTATATGAAGGTGTGAAGAAAACAGGCAGTATTATGCTTCGAGCATTAATGTGAGCGTGGATCTTACTTCTGYGAYAACTTWWGAGTATTCCAGGAATCGTGATTTCCAAGTATTGCTGCTTTAGGCATGTTAAGCTCTGCGATACTTTTGACAAGCTCAACATCCTCATTGGCAAAGTCACCTGATATACAAAAATAAAGGTAGATATGACAAGATCATAAAGGTGAACAAGAGTTGGAAAAGAAAACTGCTGAGCATGCTCTCACCAATCAAAAGCCAGTAACAAATAACAAGGTGATTTTAAGGAAGAACACCTGCCTGTAAAAAGCACCAAATCCGGCTGCAGGTAAACAAAACAATATCTTGTTAGACTTGGCCATAAAATATATGACTTAATGTATGCAGAGTGACTCATCGACCAACAGAAAAGCTCATTTTACAACCAACTAACCAAGAAAGCAATATAATTACTGACTGTTTGAACGGACAAAACAGAATATTATGAATTTATGATTTAAATATTACTCATAACAGCAGATAATTTCAAACCGAACAAAGGAGTAATGTGTTTCTCGAGATWGCTGAAAAACAGAAACAGTTGTAGAACACAGCATTATAGAGTCTATTTGTAGAGTGTTCTACCSTCGAGTTTTCTCAAAAATTTAACAATGCCATAGAGATATCCTCTCATGTAATGTATATCACTTAGATTAACTAAATATAATCAGTCACCATAGTACATTAGTACCAATGTGAACATAACCCGAATTCATAATTAATGATTAGTGCTCACGCCACAAGAACGTGTGAACATATCCCGGATTCATAATTAAGGATCAGCGCTCACGCTACACAAAAGTGTAAACATATCCTGAATTCAGAATAATTCTTTAATGATGATCTATATACTTCCCTGTAAATACCCAATTGCAGCATTCATATTACTATGAGTTTCTATTACAGAGGGAGTAATAACTAATAAGCAACACCAACTTTGAAGAGTGTTACGATTAGCCGATTACTCGCACCAACTTCAATCAATTAGAACAATAAATTAGAAGAATTGACATTCAAAATCATAACAGCATTTTAAAAAGCAAACATTGAATTCGAGTTGCAATTTTCAACCCCTAAAAGGCTAATTAAACAGTAGTGCAGTATAACCTAATGAGCCCCGGCATAATTATTCTAAATCAATGGAATAAAGCACTCAAATTACGCAATCAACAAATTCGTTTGAATAAGGATTAATAAATAATAATTCAAAAATGGACCAATTCACCTGTAAAAAACGGAGGGCCTTGGAATCCTCGTGAAGAGACCAATCACCATGCTTCACAAAATTGCAACAAAAAAAAAAACAGAAGAAATTAAATTAGAAATTAACAGCATGAAGTAGAGAGAGAATAAAGGATATGTGCGATACTAACGCAATCGCCGACAACAGCAATACGAAGTGAAGAAGACATGGCTAGAGGAGTTTGACGAGTTGAAGGTTGAGAATCGAAAAGGGATTTAAGGTTCCATAACCATGAGAATTTCCATGAAAATGTGGCCATACGTGACGCGGACATAATCGAAAATAAGTCCGGGGCTAGGGTGGGCTTTCCATTTAGTGGGGAGCRAATCGTCMCTCACAAATTACCGTATTTCGCCCGKGTATATTTGTATTTTTTCCCATCTTTCCCTTTGTACCCCTTATTTTATTTTCATCCCAATTAACCRAAACAACTTACTCCTCTTCTCTCTCTCATCAGAAAACTTGAACCCAAGGCCCGACCACCAATCCACCATCGCTGCTGACCACCGTCGTCTTCGACCACCTACGCCATCATCTTCCTGGTCCGCCGACAACCTGCCACTGCTGCAGTCCTTCGAGCCACTCCTGTCGTGCGTCCGTCGAAGCACCGCAGGCTGCTCTGCCTCGAACCACGCGCTGCCGTTGCGCCGCCGCTGCAGTCGTTTCCTCCTGCCCAGTTGTAACGCGACGCCCGCTGCGGTACGGTGGCCTGCTGCAACGGCACTGTACCCCTTTCCTACTCTCCTGCCCAATTCTAACCACCTCCCTTCCTCCGCCACCGCAGCCCCCTTTTTAATTGCGCCACCATTTAAATGCCGCCAAAGATGCGAAAAGGGGAAAATCTGAACCCCCCAACCTTAGGTCGGCCGCCTAATCCGCCGTCGGCCAAGGTATGATTTCAATTAATTTTTTTTAAAATTTCTGGATAGCAGTTGAGTTTTTCTTGATTTTTTTTTTTGGGCAGAAAATGTAATTTATATACTTGTATACTAGATGTTCAATTTTTGTTGTTCAATTTAGTTAATATTTTAGAATTACTTGATGTTCAATTTGAAAAATATTTTTGTTCAATTTTTTTTGTTCAATTTAGTTAATATTTTACAATTASTTGATGTTCAATTTGAAAATTATTTTTTTTTTGGGCAGAAAATATAATTTATATAGTTGTATACTTGATGTTCAATTTTTGATGTTCAATTAATATTTTTGTTGGGCCGACAACTTTGGGTATCACTTGATGTTCAATTTTTGTTGTTATACTTGCATCTTTGAAAAATATTTTACAGATTATGGTCATGAATTAATTAAATAAATTAATAGTATAATATATGTATGAATTTTAACATATATGTGTAAATTTGAATATATAAGTATTTGTATAAATAGTTATTATTACAATGTTAGTTTGTAATTGTTAGGATTGTTTTACTTTTTGTCGTTACGTGAGTGTTAATGTAATAAATTGGAGTAATTGTTATGTTTATGAGCAATCGTTATAATTGTTATTAAGTATTGTTACAAAAGTTTAGAAATGTAAGTGACGTTAGTTAATATTTGCATGTTATAGTCGCCGCCGTTTAAGAGGTTGAACATTGAGATTGCTGAGGATGGTGATGATTTCGTAGATTCTAGGCCTCGTCATACTAGGACTAGGGGGGTTAGCGCTTCTGTTAGACGTGAGAGGAGCGATAAACTTAAGGGTGTCCAGACTGTGTTTGAGAGTGTTGAGGATAATCTCGAGGGTGAGGATGACGAGTTTAGGGAGATGAGTGAGGATGACGATGATGAGTTTGGGAATATGGGAGCGTACTCTGGGTCATCGGAGTCTGGGCATGAAGTGCTTGGCCCTCCGGCTGAACGAACCTCCCAAGTCGAGCCTCAATTGACAGTTGATGACATAGAAAATATTATACGTATGGACGAGGATAAGGATGAGGGATTGAGTTCGGTGCATGTCAAGAAGGGAAAGGGGGTAAGTTTGTTGGTCGAAAAGGCAATGCGTCTAAGGCTAATAAGTCTGCTGGGAAGGATGATTCGTGGATAGTGAAAGACCGGATGAGTGGAGGTCCGTGTGACGGCACTCTCATTCCTAGTTATGGAGGACATGTCGTTGTAGATATTTGGGAGGGCAGGGAACGGCGGTCGGTGTTGAACTGTGAGAATCGTGTTCATGCTCATAAAGACCTAGTTAGGTGGAGAAAAGAGAACATGGATGATGAGGTGGTTAAGGCGCTTYATAAAACTGGGCTTTTCGGTATTGTGGTTACCTTTCGGCCCTAATCAGGATCAGTTAGTGCCGAGAACGGTTTATATGGGACGTATAGCTTTTCGGCATATTGTTGAGGCTTACAACCCGAAGCGTGTACTGAGGRAGTTCGGTTGTATTCAGGGCATTCCACCTCTGCCGGACTTGCCCTTGAAGTGCCACAGACCCCGTAAACCTCATACCTACAATGTCAGTTGGCTACTTACGGGTCTTGCTAGATCGTGGGGGAAATACATAAGGGCTATTGGGTATAACACCAGCGCTCACGAGAGGATTGATGATCCAGAGTTTGCTGACTTAGGTCCGACTTGGTGTGTTGATGGTTACATGGACTGGTTCTACCAGTATTCTCACCCCATATTGGTTCYAGATGGTTCAAGTGACGGTCGTTTAGTGGCCGATCATCGTACTCACACTYACTATGTAAGATAAATTAACATTGGTTTTCTTTGTGCAATCAGGAACAAATTACTAACAATTTTTTTATTTGCAGTGGATGAACAGGTGCATAGAAACCATGAAAGGCTTGATGATTGAGGTTGGCGACGAGACTAGTACGTATTCATTGCAAGCGAAGGCCATKATCTCTGATTGGCAAGACTTGTTGTCCTGATATGTTTGGTTGTCATTTMTAGGATTCTTATTTTCAATATGTAATTTGGACTTCAATTTGGACTTTAAGTTGTACTTTAATTTCAATATGTAATTTGGACTTCAATTTGGACTTTAACTTGTACTTTAATTTCAATATGTAATTTGGACTTTAACTTGTACTTTAGATGGAAGTAGTCTAAGTAGTTAGATTAAAACTTACATACTTAGTATCTAATGAAGAAGTACATGATATTACATGTTAACCAACTCATTCCACTTAGCAATCCTATGTGCGTAGAGGGTGTCCCATCCAGRTACYGTGTCATCGTGTAAACTGTGCCAAAGTGTCGCAACGGGGGGAACGGGCTATCCTACAGCAYCAGAAGTCGAACAAAGTGTCTTCGAGAGTGTATGTATCCAATATCTAGCTCTCCAGTTGGACTTATAACTATTGAAGGACGATGCCATGGAAGGATTGTGGCGCAAGGTGACAGAGAATCGTCAACGACGTAGAATAGAGACACCGTAACATTCCAAATTTGGGCAATTGGGAACAAARCACACATAACCATCATCCAATGTGCTTCTCCCACCGCACCGTCATCCCATCGAATTCTTTGAACAACCACTTCAAAATCATTGAAATATACTCTACGGTATGTAGGCTTTGCGGCTACCTRGTTTGCTATCATTTCTCTAACCATTGGCCATCGGTTTTGATCACCAAAGTGCCAATCTGTAACTACTCTAAAACCGCAATTGCCATCACTAACCACATCACGTAACCGATCAACAAACGACAATATTATAGAAGGTAGCTCCCCGGTGTACCAGTAATTATCCATGCTCATTGACTTTACTGAATTAAAGATACACAAGCAAAAAGAAAAAATATAAATAAATAAATATATAAAAATAAATAAAAATATAATAATTAATAAAATTATAATGGGATTTTTCCTCAGGTACCCCTGAGGTTTTGCTTAATTCCTCAGGTACCCCCTAGTTTTTAGAAATGCCTCAGGTACCCTCGAGGTTAGACAAAATAGCTCAAATACCCTTATTATGGATGGAAAACTAACGCCGTTAGTGTTTAAACCCTAATTAAACTAATTAACCCCTAATTAAACTAATTAACCCCTAATTAAACTAATTAATACCTAATTAAACTAATTAACCCCTAATTAAATTGATTGATTCAATCGTAAATCATTGCTGTCAGTAACAACAATCATTGCTGATGTTGCTTATTCCTATCCTCTATTTCTGTCTGTTCTGTAATGATGCATTTCTGTTCCATTTAATCGAAACAACCCAGCAACAACTTTGCATCTTCGAATTACAGGAATCAACCCTCAAACCATAACTCACCACAACCGCCACCCTCAAACCACTACCCACCACAGCCGCCTCCCACCCCACCCACCACCCTCAAACCCGCAAGTGCAACTGAATTCAATGGTTACCATGTTCGACAAAGTAGGTTGATACAGAGACACTGCATAGGACTTGTACGATACCCTTTTCCCATTTCCTAGTAATAGCAGTCAACCAATTATTCAATATAAGCAACATCAGAATCCACGCATGATTATTTTCGCATGATGTGTTAATCGCATGCAAAGGGTAATTCTATCAATGTTCAGACTGTCATTATTCAATGCATCATTCGTCGGCATTATTAGAAGAAATATTGTGTTTATTGGAATTGTCTATATCGGATGTTTTCAGTTGAGACCGAATTACTTGGTGTAATTGTCCGAGCAGAATAGAGGGTTGGGTGGGTGCGTTGTGCTGCTGCGTTGCGGTGGTGTTGCGGTGGGCGTTGTGCTGCTGCGTTGTGCGAGGTCGAAGCTTGCTTGCTATGGAGGAGAGAGAAGGGGTGATAGTATAACATGGAGGAGAGACAAGAGATTAGGGTATAACTTAGTAGAATTAGTGGTTAATTAAGGGAAAAGACTAACGGTGTTATTTTTCAGTTAGAGTAAGGGTATATGAGTTATTTTCTCTAACGTGAGGGGTAACTTGAGACATTTCTAACAACTCGGGGGTACTGAGAAATTAAGCAAAAACCTCAGGGGTACTGAGGAAAATCCATTATAATTAACTGAAAACATAGTACAAATAAAATATAATATAAATATAATATATATTACGATCTGATTTGTTGGTGTTGAATTTTTTGAATGTCTTTCACCACGTCTTTGCGCGCCCGGTTCCTGACTTAGCTGGTGGTTGAGTTGGCCACATACTCAAAGCGACTAAAGTTGCAAGAAGTTGGGCCAGTTTTGTGAGCTCGACGACCCTTAATTAGGTGCTTCGTTTACCTCGGGCTCCTCAATATCCATTGTTTCGGGGTTTAACTCACCTTCCAGGATGCGYCATATTGTGCGTAGTGTGGCCGGGTCACAAACTTTAACCTTGTCGACAAGTTCCATAAACCACTCCAAATCTTGTTCTGACTCATCAGCAAAGGCATTCATGTCTACACTTTCCCCTATCACAAGTGTCATCCAAAATGGATGTACATTATCTCTATAGATGGGGGGACCGCCTCTCTCAATGGCCCTCTTGATGGTACACGCACACGGCAAGCCATGAGTAGTAAGCAAGGTGCATCCACAACGCGTAAACACTTCTTCACTCAACTCTCGCATCGTTCTCATCTCCGCTTCTAAGATATCGATGTAGAAATGTGACACATGTCCTTGGAGATGCTGAAATGGGACCTTAGGTCCTGAACTACGCCTTCGGCAATCCTCTAGATGATATAGAAGGTTAGAGTGTTGAATGTCCAAAGAACGATGGACCTTGTTGAAAATGGTGTCCAACGCATCCTTAGGTGTCTCAATCCATTTCTTGATAACCGAATGTTGGCTCTCGACCCTGTTTGTCGTGGTTTGTCCAAAATGAAGAACCTTTTTAGTCRAAGCTCGAACYAACTTCTCCTTGTGCGGAAGCCAAGTGCTCTCAAGGTACTGTTCAATACATGGCCATCGACCACACCAAGCTGCCTTTAAGTTACGCAATGCAAGGTGGTACTRTTCCTCGGATGTAGCTTCCATGACTTTTTTCCACCTACCCCATTTGAACCTTTCACCCATGCTCTTGGTTGACTTACTAGCCACGTAAGCCTCCACGTCCTTGTTGATATGCCACGTGCATAATATATGATGGGATTTTGGAAATGTTTCAGCAAGAGGRGCTAGAAGACCCGCCTCACGATCAGTCACTAAGGCATTAGGCTCTACATCTGTACCTATAAGCATCCTAAGCTTGTCAAAGACCCATCTGTAGCTCTCCTTGTCTTCTCTTCTCATGAAAACATATGCGATCAAGAAAGTGTGATTCGTTGGTGTTACACAAACATCTCAACATGGGCATCTTGTAACAGTTGGTTTTGCTAGTGGGATCCATAAGAAATGACGTGAGGGCCCAGACTAGCAGTTCACGGTAGTGGGTGTGCTATGAATGCATGTCGTACTGGCGGGTGCAGATCGATTAGAATCTAGTGAACATATTTCCTCGCTAGAAGGTGTAGGAACTGTTGAACAATATCCTACCACCCGGCCATTTTTCTGCGAATGCTTCATTCGCTCTAGTTGTAGTACTTGCTATGGTGGATCAAGTCAGGGAACTTTGTCTTTCAGACATCTATGATCCACTAGCTGTCCTCGTGAGCCGCCGTCACTCTCGAACCATTTTCTTGAATCAGGAGTGAGATGGCTAAGCTCACATGACTTGAGCGAAACTATGAAAGGATGATTATGCATTCCAGCGAGCCCCGCTTGAACTACACATATCCATCCATCTGGTTGCTTCTTAACATGCCCTTTATACAAAAGGACCTCGCACCTTTGCTCTTCGTATTTTTTGCGAGAAGCCTGACTCAAGTCACGATTCGTGCTACGATTTTTGGCCGCTGATTGCTCCTGAAGTACAATAAGAGGACGACATCTCGTTGTGTATTTTTCCTACACTTCACCAAAATAAAACAAGTTCACAAGCAATTGCTTTAGCCCATAACGTACAACTCACTTGTCTGCGAATAGCGTTGACGTCTCGAAATGACTACTATAATCAACCTCACATCCATAATATCAGCCTACCATAGTATATTAATTATTATTAAAATTCGTAAATCAATCAAGTTATTTTACATTGCAAAAATTAAATCATGCATGAATAAATGAAACCTTTAATTAGATTGTTAATTATAACTCACACATAAATAGAACCAAAATTATTTATCATTATTATAATAATTAATTTCTATATTAAAAATTACAAAAACAACTACAATATTAATAATAATTAGTTCGTAATACTTCTTTGCAATAAACATAAACTACAAAACATTAACACAAAAAAAAACAACAAAAAAGGAAGAGAGGGTCGGCTAAATGGTTTGGACTCCCATGGAGGTCGCCTAATGGTTGGACCATCCATGGCGGAGTCCAATCATTTAGGTCCGGACATCCATTGGAAGGTCTATCATTAGGCCGGACGCCTCCATGGAAGGTCCAATCATTTAGGCCGGACTTCCATAGGGTACAAACATTTAGGCGGACCCACCATGGATGGTCAATCCTTTAGGCCAGAAGAAAGTAAAAAAAAAATTCGCCGGAAAACTCACCGGGCATTGAGTTGTCAAGGGGTCGCTTGGTCGTCATGGACCTACTCACGTAGTCTGAGCTGATGTCAGGCGGTGGCGGTTGGAAGGTGTGGTGGTGCAGCGGCGGTTGTGAACTGGTAGTGGTGTGTTTGTCGGGATGGTGTGGTTGGTGTAGTCTAAAATCTTGGTGGTGGTAGTGTAAGAGTAGAGTGAGAAGGGAGAGGGAAAGGAGTAATGGTGAAGAGAGAGAAAGGAATGGTGGTTTTTAAAGTGAAAAAGTAAATAGGGTGAAAGGGTAATTTTACATGTATTTAATACGTATTACGGGAAATAGCCGGTAATTGCAGGCGACGTTATACATAACCCTTTAGTTTATCATCTGTTGTTAAATGTTGTATACATTTGAAATTTTGACACTATCACAACATGAGACGAATCTTCTAAATTTTCTTAACATATAAGTGCAAAAGGTATAGTAATGTAGACATCTTGTTGTTTGTCTCGATGATTATACAAAAAATATATTTATAATTTTTTGGTAATGTATAGTTCAAGATTAATTAAAACAAAACTGTGCATGGCAAGCGTGCTATAACTGAAATGAGTAAGAACATTTAGAACGGAGGGTGTACTTTTAAAACACGTGGAGTTGTAGGTCCTGGGGTTTGGTAGATTTGTGCGGTTCGGGCTTGATTCTTTGGCCTGACTTTCTCATGTGTCTTTACGCCTTCTTTTTTATTATTTCCATATCATTTTTTGCAAACGTTATTAAGATTGATTGAGTTCAGAATAAATAGGAGAAAATTCTAAGCCAGTCCATCAAGTTTGGGGATTTCTAAGCTTATTCAAGCGTTTATAAGTTTAAGTATGCCCATTGCTTTTATTTTAATCAAGTATATCCCTTTAATCCTTCTCGTTAACTTTCCAGTAAAAATATGTTTACCTTTAAATAAATAAACTTCAAAAACTATAAATCATATATTCCTCCACACAACCCCACAAGCGTGTCACACCGCCATACCCGATTGCGAACGAACCTCATGGAACCATCACCACCCCATGGGCACCACGCTCATCACCCCTACACCACCCCATAAAAATTCATTAATTTTTTGGGGCAAAATCAAGAACAAATTATTTGGGGTAAAATCGTAGGGAGGTTTTATATTGAAACTTGAAATATTAAAAAACGAATAGTGTTGGTGATGAAGTGACGAGGACAAGGGAAGGAGCAATATTAAGGGTTACTGGTGTTAGGTCGAGTGAAGAGAGAGAGAGAAGGGTGGGGTCATAGGTTTGCGAGTGAGGTAGTGCGAACAAGAGAGAGAGAAGAAGGTTTCGAGTGAGAGTAGGAGGGGGTTATAAAGGTGTAGCGAAAGAGAGATGAATACGAGGGGTCTAGTGAAAGGCGGGCGAGGAGTTTGTGCTAGGGGAGGGAGTGTGAGTTCAAAGCGTTGAT
>SNQN01002563.1:42635-56172 GCA_008642245.1 Bassia scoparia | reverse complement strand
ACACAATAGAGGAGAGATCATCCTAAAAACAAAATCGGTGTTGCGAGGGGTCTTGTTAATGTAGACGGCCCCAGAAAATACTTGGTGATTGGAGGATGTGAGGGTGCGTGGCAGTTGTGGTGTGCGAGGAGAGAGGTGGTATGAGAGCGAGCGTGGAATTGGTCGCTCACATCGTGGTTGGTGGTCGGCTAGTGGCTGGGGCGATGAAGCGTGGCTTGAGCTGGTGGTCGCTCGGTGTCATTGATACGAGGATGACCTAGTGGTGGTACGGTGAGGTGATTGGTTTTTTTTGGGTTTGATGAGAGATCAAGGGATTGAATAGAGGTTTAATTCGACGGTTCGTCATTGGGGTTGATGATGACAGATCTCAGGGTTGACTGAGCAGAGATATAGTGGTGGTTTTGTCTGGGCGGTTTTCATCTTTGAGGTAAATTAGGCATTGATTAAACTTATGAGAAAAGAACTTAGAATTTTAATGATAGTGTTAAAACATTTGGGCCTTAAGTGGGCTATTCAGTAAAATCAATGGTTCAAAATTTACTAAAATAGAAAAAGACAAGACTGTTCGCTCCAGAATTAAGTTAAGACCATTCATCTATGAAAGCGTTGCGCCCACTCAAGCTTTTTTGATCACGGGAGCCGGATACTAAGTCTCTGTATATGATAGATTCTAGCGCACACATGGAGGCAAAATGGTAGAACATAACGCACGCCTCGATAGCGCGGGGATCATGATTGACTACACAACTATGCATTACTACCCAGATGATGCATCTTGCAAGTGACCCACCCACAGCCAAGGGCAGTTAGAAAAGTCTACGACTCATTAGAATCAAGTCAACAACAGAAAGTATATATACTACGAGTTTATTCAACTGAATTTAATGTACTCACAATGATTTAGCAGTCAATTAGTATGACTGTTTTCAAGGTAACACAATCCAGAATTGACATCCAGTATACTTTTCAGCATATATTTCAGTTCACAACTATTTTAAGGCAATGTGGCAATCCAGCTGTACTGATTACTATTTCTTGATAAGAATTATCACCATGCGGCAAAAAGTTCATGCTCTCTTAATGAGGTCTTATTCATCCATGACGGAAACCACGTTTCTGTCCTTCATAATTTACACTTGAAATTGTACATAGTAGCCAATGTTCTCTACAAGCTTGGATATTTCAACCTTGGAAAATTGCTCCCATTCAACGTTCAATATATGGTCAAGTATCAAAGCTATCTTTTCGCAAGCCTCGCACTGCTAGTCTTTATGCATGTGCCCGTAAAACAACACAAGGATGCGATATTATATGGTTTCTTTTATTAGGATTTGCTTGGGCAATCTGCATCAAAAAGCTCACTTTCAGGCTTCATGAGACCATCAAATATAGTTACATGTATACTAGTATACTGACAGCTTTAGCTAAGCACGGAACATATCAGTGATTCCGCTATCATAACTCAACAAAAAATCTCAGCTAGAAGAAGGAAAACACAGGCTCAATAGCAGTAGTCATTAAACGATGATATACCCCTTGGGAAGAGGAGAAAACTTAAGTCAAACTTACCTGGATACCCAAAGCTACACGCCTTCAGAACCAATTTTTCCACATAGTCCATCATAATAAAGACCCAGACACTACACAAAAGGACCAGACTTAGGCAGAAAATTATATAGCACATCGGTCTGAAGCCAGTGGTCTTTAACACACGCTGATACCTGTTGGCCCAATTCAATCGATGCAGAACTAATAATGGCCACGTCGATAATATCAATGTCTCGTAGAGCCTTAAAATCTTTCTGGCACTCCTGATCAATAGCTACGCACTCATATCTGAAAGCACTCAGGATATCATATTCGGCGACTTGCACTGACTGAACAAAAAGAATTTAGTAAAGTTTATAAGAATACCTAGCTTAGAGCAAGTGCACTTACTTTCTCATGCATCGCTCACATCATAGAGCACTAGAGCTACTTTTAGGTCATTCTGGTAATAGAATCATCTTTTCAAATTGTCTACTATTTGCCTAGATGGATTGACTCCAAACTCTATAGTCCAATTATCATCGCACGCATAGTTCTATTCAATTGTAAACAGAAGCTTATGCCAACCAACCCACATCCTGACAGTAACAGCCCAACACCTATGATCACACAAAGGAGCAAACACAAGGGAAGAGCTCTGACGAGTTCACATAACCACACAATATGCAAAACATGATATGCCACATATTGGTCAAAATTAAAGCTTCTCTCTTCAAATCATATGTGCATATCCTTAAATTTTGCGTGTTTTTCAATTGTATAGATACCAGAAATGAGCTGTGAAATCACAACCAAACATACTAGCACATTAGGAAAGCTCTCATTTTTACAAGACACAGAACAGCACAAAGACAATAGTCAAGTACCTTCGGGGTTGGAGGAAGTTACGATAGTAACAAAAACAATCATTAGCTAAGGAGTTAGGCGCCAAGGGGGAGAAATTTAAACAGCAAATAAAGAAAAAATTAATACAATATAACATCATAAAAATTTATTTTATTTTTTTCTTTTCTTACTTGCGTTAGAAGCTTTTCCTGAATAACTTGACTACTCACCAAGAAGGGTCTACCCTAAACACTAACTTCAAATGTTGGAAAGATCTAAGTGCTGTAAACATGCTCTTCACTACAACTGAAGTTGACAACCGCTATTAATCTACTTCATCTACAACAACTGGATACATTTATATGAACACTTACAGAGAGACTGAGAAGAATAATAAAAACTATATAAAAAGTTACATCCACCAGCACAGTACCCTCAGTTTAAGTACCTAATCTACTAAATGGACAGCACTGCCAGCATTCTGCATGATGATTTCAAAAGGGTACTGTATCCCAACGAGCACATCTCTGTTTACGAAATAATAGTAGCTTGACCAAGCAGGAAACGAACATAATGTAATGCAAAGGTATATCCGTAAACGCGTGAGATTATATTTTATGTGTTCTTTTCTTCAAAGATTTCACATCGATCTTTTTTCTCAATACTATTAATAAGTATGTTAAACAGACAATGATAAGTCTGTCTACATACCATTGTAGAAAAAAAAGTGGAAAACTTTTGAAATTAGTTTGTCTAAAAAATAAAATGATGTGTGTTATAAGGTAAACTGCAGAAGATATTTACAGAACTTCATTATAACTATCCAAACAAGTTTATATGATAATCGTCTCTCATATTCTAGATTATATTCATATGTTCTATGAGTAACGAAAATTGTATAGTGTCATGATTCCCTCATAATATAATCAGATGACCATATAAGCTAACGATATAAGTTTATAACAAGTGGATTTTTTACAAAAAAAAAAAAAATAAAAAAATTACGTCTGCAATTAAAATCATTATACCTTAACGATTGTTTATACTATCCATAGGAGTCATATATTTGAATTGCAACGTGGATTGACATTACTTGTTAGTATTAAATTAATATTGTTGAAGATGAATATCAAATAGCTCATATTAATCTACAAATCAGATAGAACGTTAGGCATCATAGTTCTAGTTAACTGACAACTTGGGAAGAGAGAGAAAGATAATACATCAGCTTTCATTTATCAATTTTTAATTTCAATGGTATCCACGGAGATCGGATTCAAATAAAGGAGGACTGAACAGCGATCAGATTTCAAGGAAGAAGTTGTCAAGTGAAAACTAACACTCCAGCTGGGCTGCAACCTTTTCACCTAGCATGCAAGCGAATTGTCAATTAGAAGCATGAGAACAGCAATGCAGCTGTTGGCATGGGTCCATACTCAAGTCACAAAACACGCAAAGTAATTATACGAGAGATAATGCTACGGAGATGAATGCAGAGCGAGTTTATAAAATTTCCATACAAGTGCTATCAATTCTGATGAGTAATGCAACATGTTAGTCATAGCAATGTTTATTTGATAGCAGCGCAACAAACTTCTCTCAAATTAAATTCTTTCACTCATCTCTCATTTCATTCATCTCATTTCAAGTGGTTTACATTCCTCTGTGCTTTTATAGGCGCTCAAAGAGCGAAATCTATGTAAGACACACACCCTCAGTGCTACATGCATTACCTAGCAAGAAAACACACCCCACAGATACATATAATACGGATGCACATAAGCTGTGCAGCACACAAAACAGAAAGCAGAGATTAACCAAAACAGTAAAGCGGTCCATAGGCTTAATACAATATCTTAATGTTTAATGAAACATTTCATTACTATTTTTCTTCTTCCTTCCACAAAGTCATCCTGATATGTTACATTTCCGCGGCCTAATCAGTCCATCAAAAATACTTGAGTTGCATTTTAAACTAGGTAATATAGGTGTGAAGAAAAACACGGCAGTATTTGCTTTCGAGCATCTAATGTGAGCGTGGGATCTTAACTTTCTGGGAAACTTTGAGTATTTCCAGAATCGTGATTCAGTATTGCTGCTTTAGGCAATGTTAACTCATGCGATACTTTGACAAGCTCAACATCATCATTGCAAAGTCACCTGATAACAATAAAGGGTAGATATGACAAGCATATAAGGTGACAAGAAGTGGAAGAAAACTGCTGAAGCCATGCTCTCACCAATCAAAAGCCCAGAGTAACAAAATAACAAGGTATTTAAGAAGAACACCTGCTGTAATATAACACCAAATCCGGCTGCAGTAAACAAAACAATATCTGTTAGACAATTGGCCGAGATAAATATAGTGACTTGAATGTATGCAGCAGTGTCAGCTCAATCGACCAACAACAAAGCTCATGTTTCAACCAAACCTAACCAAGAAAGCAATATAGATGACTAGAACTGTTTTGAACGGACAAACACCCGAATATTATGAATTTATGTTTAATTTTACCATAACGCAGATAATTTAAACGAACAAACAGGAAGTAATGTGTTTCTCGCACATCACGCTGAAAACAGAAACAGTTGTAGAACACAGCATTATAGAGTCTATTTGTAGAGTGTTCTACCTGAGTTTTCTCCAAAAATTTAACAATGCATAGAGATATCCTCTCATGTATGTGAGTATCACTTAGATATAAATATAATCAGTCACCATAGTACATTAGCCTACCAATGTGAACATAACCCGAATTAAATAATGTTAGAGTGCTCACTGCAAGAACGTGTGAAATACGGATTCATAATTAAGGATCAGCGGTCACAGCTACACAAAAAGTGTAAACATATCTGAATTTCAGAATAATCTTTAATGATGATCTATAAATTCCCTGTAAATACCCAATGCCATTATCATTACTAACTGAGGTTTCACTTAAGAGGGAGTTAATACTAATAAGCCAACACCACTTTAAGAGGTGTTTACGATTAGCCGAATTCTCGCACCAACTTCAATCATTAGAACAATAAATTAGAAAGAATTGCAGTTCAAAATCAATAAAGATTTTCGAAAAAGCAAAATTGAGAATTGAGTTGCAAATTATTTCAAACTCCTTAAAAGGCTAATTAAACTAGTAGTGCAGTAACCTAATGAGCCCCGCATATTATTCTAAATCATGGTAATAAGATGCATATCAATTACGGCAATCAAAAACAAAGTTTCGTTTGAAATAAGGATTAATAATAATAATTCCAAAAATGGACAATCTCAACTGTAAAAGAACGAGAGGGCCTTTGGAACCTCGTGAAGAGAACAATCACCATGCTTCACAAAATTGCAACAAAAAAAAAACAGAAAGAAATTAAATTAGAAATTAAACAAGCATGAATAGAGAGAGAATAAGGATATGTGCGATACTAATGCAATTCGCGACAACAGCAATACGAATGAAGAAGCATGGCTAGAGGAGTTTTGGACGAGTTTGAAAGGTGAGAATCGAAAGGGATTTTAAGGTTCCATACACATGGAGAATTCATGAACAATGTGGCCATCACGTGAGCGGACATAATCGGAGAAAAGCAAGTCCGAGGGCAGGTGGGCTTTCCAATGTTAGTGGGGACGCATCGTCCTCACAAAGTTCCGTCAGATTTGCCGGGTATGATTTGTATTTTTTTTCCATTTCCCTTGTACCACTTATTTTATTTTCATCCATTAACCAAAGCACTTACTCTCTTTCTCTCTAGTCAGAAAACTGAACACGGCCCGACACCCAATCCACCATGGCTGCTGACCACGTCGGTCTTCGACGACCCTACGCCCATTATCTTCCCTGGCTACCGCCGAACAACTGCACTGGTGCCGCAGTCCTTCGGCCACTCTGTCTCGCGTCCGTAGAAGCAACCGCAGGCTTGCTCTGCCTCGAACATCGCGCGCCGTGCGCCGGCTGCAGTCGTTGCCCTCCTGCTCCAGTTGTAACGCGCGACGCCCGCTGGGTACGGTGGCCTGCTGAACGGCATCGGTACCCTTTCTCACTCTCCTCCAATTCAACCACCCTCCCTCCTCCGCCACCGGCAGCCCCCCTTTTTAATTGCGCCACTCATTAAGTGCCGCCCAAAGATGCGAAAGGGGAAAATCTGAACCCCAACTTAGGTCCGGGCCGCTAATCCGCCGTCGCAAGGTATGATTTCAATTAATTTTTTTAAAAATTCTGATAGCAGTTGAGTTTTTCTGATTTTTTTTTGGGCAGAAAATGTAATTAATATATCTTGTTCTAGATCATCTCATTTTTGTTGTTCAAATCTATTTAGATTATATTTAAGCATTAACTTGATGTTAATTTGAAAAATAATTATTGTTCAATTTTTTTTGTTCAATTAGTTAATTTTTACAATTATCTTGAGTGTTCAATTGATAATTATTTATTTTTTTGGGCAGAAAATATAATTATATAGTTGATACTTGATGTCAATTTTTGATGTTCATTAATATTTTTGTGGGCCGACACTTTTGGGTATCACTTGATGTTCAATTTTTGTTGTTATACCTGCATTCTTTGAAAATATTTTACAGATTTGGTCATGAATTAATTAAATATTAAATGTATTAATATAATGTATGAATTTAACATTATGTGTAAATTGAATATATAAGTATTATTATACAATAGTTATTATTACAATGTAGTTTTGTAATTGTTAGGAATTGTTTACTTTTTGTCGTTACGTGAGTGTTAATGGAATAAATTGGAGTAATTGTCTATTGTTATGAGCAATGTGTATGATTGTTATTAATATTGTTACAAAAGTTAGAAATGTAGTGACGTTAGTTAATATTGCATGTTGATAGGTCCCGGCCTTATAAGAGTTGAACATTTGAGATTGCTGAGATTGTGATGATCGTAGATTCTAGGCCTCGTCATACTAGGCTAGGGGGGTTACGCTTCTGTAGACGTGGAGAGGAGCGATAACTTAAGGGTGTCCAGACTGTGTTTGAGAAGTGTTTGAGGATAATTCGAGGTGAGGAGTGACGATTAGGGAGATGAGTGGAGGATGACGATGATTGAGTTTTGGGAATATTGGAGCGTACTCTGGGTCATCGGAGTCTGGGCATGAAGTGCTTGCCCGCTGAACGAACTCCAAGTCGAGCCTCAATTGACAGTTGAAGACATAGAAAATATTATACGTGGACGAGGATAAGGATGAGGGATTGAGTTCGGTGCTGTCAAGAAGGAAAGGGGGTAAGTTTGTTGGTCGAAAAGCAATTGCGTCTAAGGCTATAAGTCTGTCTGGGAAGGATGAATTCGTGTAGTAAAGACCGATGATGGAGGTACGGTTGACGGCACTCTCATTCTAGTTATGAGGACTTGTCGTGTAGATATTTGGGAGGGCAGGGAACGGCGTCGGTGTTGAACTGTGAGAATTCGTGTTCATGCTCATAAAGACTTAGTAGGGGAGAAAGAGACATGGATGATGAAGGTTGGTTAAGGCGCTTAATAAGATGGGCTTTTCGGTATTGTGGTACCTTTCCGGCCTAATCAGGAATCAGTTAGTGCCGAGAAGCGTTTATATGGGACGTATAGCTTTTGGCATATTGTTGAGGCTAAACCGAATCGTGTAACTGAGGCAGTTCGGTTGTATTCAGGCATTCACCTCTGCCGGACCTTCTGTGCCCTTGAAGTGCACAGACCCGTAAACCCAATACTAACAATGTCATGTTGGCTACTTAGGTCTTGCTAGATCGTGGGGGAATACATAAGGGCTATTGGGTAAACACCAGCGCTCACAGAGGATTAGATGATCCAGAAGTTTGCTGGACTTAGGTCGACTATGGTGTGTTGATGGTTACATGGACTGGTTCTACCAGTATCTCACCCCATATTGGTTCGAGATGGTTCAAGTGAGGTCGTTAGTGCTGATCATCGACTCACTGAGCATGTAAGATAAATTTAACATTGGTTTTCTTGTGCATCAGGAACAAATTACTAACAATTTTTTATTTGCATGTGGATGAACAGAGTGCAAGAAACATGAAAGGCTTGATGTATGTGAGGTTGAGCGACGAGCTAGTTAAGTATTCATTGCAAGCGAAGGCATAACATCCTGATTGGCAGACTGTTTGTCCTTGTATGTTTGGTGTCATTTTGTAGGATTCTTTGTTTCAATATGTAATTGGACTTCAATTTGGGAACTTTAAGTTGACTTTAAATTTCAATATGTAATTTGGACTGTCAATTTGGACCTTTAACTTGTACTTAATTTCAAATATGTTAATTTGGACTTAACTTTACTTTGATGGAAGTAGTCTAAGTAGTTAGATTAAAACTTACATACTTAGTACTTAATGAAGAAGTTACATGTATTTACATGTTAACTCATTCCACTTAGCATCTATGTGCGTAGAGGGTTCCATCAGTCTACAGGTGTCATCGTGTAAACTGGTGCCCAAAGTGTCCCATACGGGGGGTGGGTTATCCTACACAGAAGGTAACAAAGTGTCTTCGAGAGTGATGTACCAATATCACTCTCCAGTTGGACTATACTTTGAAGGACGATGCTGGGAAGGATGTGTGGCGCAAAGGTGACAGAGAATGTCAAGCAGACGTAGATAGAGACAACCGTAACATTCCAATTGGGCATTGGGAAAAATCACACATAACCATCATCCAATGGGCTTTCTCACGCACCGTCATCCCATCGAATTCTTTTGAACACCACTTAAAATCATTGAATATATCTACGGGGTAATGGTAGGCTTTGCGGCTCCAATCTTGTTTGCTACATTTCTCTAACATTGGCCATCGTTTGATCATACAAAGTGCAATCTGTACTACTCAAACCGCAATTGCCATACTAACACATACGTAACCGATCACAAGACAATATTAATAGAAGGTACTCCCCGGTGTACCAGTAATTATCAGCTCATTGATTTATGAATTAAAGATACACAAGCAAAAGAAAAATATAAATAAATAAATTATATAAAAATAAATAAAATTATAATATAATAAATAATAATGGGAATTTTCCTCAGGTACC
This sequence comes from Bassia scoparia, assembly GCA_008642245.1. Taxonomy (NCBI): domain Eukaryota; kingdom Viridiplantae; phylum Streptophyta; class Magnoliopsida; order Caryophyllales; family Amaranthaceae; genus Bassia; species Bassia scoparia. The sequence goes on along the minus strand of SNQN01002563.1, from coordinate 46,758 downwards.
CCTGAGGTTTCTTAATTCCTCAGTACCCCCGAGTTTTTTAGAAATGCTCAGTACGCCCTGAGGTTAGACAAAATTAGCTCAAATACCTCTTAATTATGGATGGAAATAACCGTTAGTGTTTAACTAATGTCACTAATTAACACTAAATTAACAGCTAATTAAACTAATTAAATAAATATGTATTAATCTATTAACCCCTAATTAATTGATTGATCAATGTAAATCATGGCTGCGTACAACAATCATTTTGCCTGATGTTGTTTTTCCTATCCTCTATTTCTGTCTGTTCTGTAATGAATTGCATTTCTGTTCCTTTAATCGAAACAACCCAAGCAAAACTTTGGCATCTTCGAATTAGACAGGAATCAACCTCAAACCATAACTCACCACAACGCACCCAAGCCACTACCACACAGCCGCCTCCACGCCCCACCACCTAAAGCCGCAAGGTGCAGAAAAAACTGAAATTTTCCAATGTTACCAGTTCGACGAAAGTAGGTTGATACGAGACACTGCGATAGGACTTGTACGTATAACCTTCCCATTTCTAGTAATAGCAGTCACCAATTATCAATATAAGCAACATCAGAATCCACGCATCGATTATTTTAGCATGAGTTAATCGCATGGCAAGGGAATTCATTCAATCGTTCAGACTGTCATATTCATGCATCATTCGTGCATTATTAGAGAAATATTGGGTGTTTATTGGAATTGTCTATATCGGATTGTTTTCAGTTGAGACCGAATTATTGGTGAAATTGTAGCAAGAATAGAGGGTTGGTGGGTGCTGTTGTGCTGCTGATTGGGTGGTGTTGGCGGTGGCGCGTTGGTGCTGCTGCGTTGTGGCGAGGTCGAAGCTTGCTAGCTATGAGGAGAGAGAAGAGTGGTGATAGTATAACAATGGAGGAGAGACAAGAGATTAGGTAAACTAGTACGAATTAGTGGTTAATTAAGGGAAAAGACTAACGTGTTTAGTTTTTTAACGTTAGAGTAAGGTATATGAGTTAATCTTTCTCTAACGTGAGGGGTAACTTGAGGACATTTCTAACAACTCGGTAGAAAATTCGGTGACAGAATATACAGACTAGGGGTACTGAGGAAAAATCCATTATATTAACTGAAAACATAGTACAAATAAAATATAATATAAATATAAATATATTTACGATTTGATTGTTGGTGTTATTTTTTGAATGTTCCTTTCACCACTGTCCTTTGCGCGCCCGGTTCCTGACTTAGCTGGTGTTGATTGCACAGTACTCAAAGCGACTAATAGTTTGCAATTGAAGTGCCATTTGTGAAGCTCGACGACCCTTAATTAGGTGCTTAGTTTACCTCGGGCTCCTCAAATATCCATTGTTCGAGTTTAACTCACCTCCAGGTGCGGCATATTGTGCGTAGTGTGGCCGGTCAAACTTTAACTTGTCAGGACAAGGTTCCATAACCTCAATTTGTTCTGACTCATCGCACAGGCATTCATGTCTATCACCTTTCCCCCTATACAGTGTCAATCTCAAAATGGGATGTAATTTCTTAGAGTGGGGGGACCCGCTCTCTCAATGGCGCCTCTTGTACACGCAACGGCAAGCCATGAGTATAGCAAGGGTGCATACAAGCGCGAACACTTCTTCAATCAACTCGCATCGTTCCATTCCGCTTTAAGATATCGATGTGAATGTAGAACAGGTCCTTGGGATCTGAATGGGACCTTAGGTCTGACTACGGCCTTCGGCAATTCCTCTAGATATATAGAAGGTTAAGAGTGTTGAATGTCAAAGAACGATGGAACCTTGTTGAAAATGGTGTCCAACGCATCCTTAGGTGTCTCAATCATTCTGATAACGACATGTTGGCTCTGACCTGTTTGTCGTGGTTTGTCCGAAAGAAGACCTTTTAGTCAGAGCTCGACAACTTCTCCTTGTGCGAGCCAAGTGCTCCAGTAATGTCAATACAGCCATCGACCACACCAAGCTCTTAAGTTAGCAATGCAAGGTGGGTTAACTTTTTCCTCGGAGTAGCTTCCATGACTTTTTTTCCCCTACCCATTTGAAACCTTTCACCATGTCTCTTGGTTGACTACTACCACGTAAGGCCTCCAGTCCTTGTTGATATTGCACAGTGCATATTATAGATGGGATTTGGAAAATGTGTTCAGCAAGAGGCGCTAGAAGACCCGCCTACACGATCAGTCACTAGGCATTAGGCTCTACATCTGTAACATAAAGCTCCAAGCTTGTCAACAGGACCCATCTGTGTCTCTCCCTTGTCTTCTCTTCTCAATGAAACATATCGATCAAGAAAAGTGTGATTCGTGTGTGTTACACAAACATCTCAACAGGGATCTTGTAACAGTGGTTTTGTACGTGGATCATAAGAATGACGTGAGGCATCGTACTAAGCAGTCACAGGTAGTGGTTGTCCATGAGATGCATGTGTACTGGCGGGTGCCAGATGATTAGAATCTAGTGAACATATTTTCCTAGGTAGCAGGTGTAGGAACTGTTGAACAATATCTCTACCACCGGCCATTTTCTCTGCGAAATGCTTCATTCGCTCAGTTGTATACTTGCTAATGGTATGACAAGTCAGGGAACTTTGTCTTTCAGACAACTATGATCTCACCTAGGCTGTCCTCGTGAGCCGTCGTCACTTCTCGATCGCACCATTTTCTTTGAATCAGGAGTGAGATGGCTAAGCTCACGATGACCTTGAGCGTAAACTATGAAAGGATGATTATGCATTCCACGAGCCCCCGCTTGAACTACCACTATCCATCCATCTTGTTGCTTCCTTAACATGCCCTTTATACCAAAAGGACACTRGCACCCTTTGCTCTTCGTATTTTTGCGAGAAGCCTGACTCYAGTCACGATTCGTGCTACGATTTTGGCCCGCTCGATTGCTCCTGAAGTACACATAAGGACGACCATCTCGTTGTGTATTTTTCCTACACTTCACCAYAATAAAACCAAGTTTCACAGCAATTGCTTTAGCCCATACGTACAACTCATTCTTGTCTGCGAATAGCGTTGACGTCTCGAAATGACTACTATAATCAACCTCATCACCTCCATAATCAGCCTACCATAGTAATATTAATTATTATTAAAAATCGTAAATCAATCAAGTTATTTTACARTGCAAAAATTAAAATCATGCATGATAATGAACACTTTTAATTAGATTGTTAAATTATAACATCACACATAAATAGAACAAAATTATTTATCAATTAATTATAATTAATTACTTCTCATATTAAAAATTACAAAAACAAACTACAATATTAATTAATTAATTATTCGAAATACTTCCTTTCAATAAAACATAAACTACAAAAACATTAACAAAAAAAAAACACAAAAAAAGGAACGAGAGGGGTCCGGCCTAAATGGTTGGACTCCCCATGGGAGGTCCGCCTAATGGTGGACCATCCATGGGGAGTCCAATCATTTAGGTCGGACCATCCATGGAAGGTCCTATCATTTAGGCCGGACCCTCCATGGAAGGTCCAATCATTTAGGCCGGACCTTCCATAGGTCGTACAACCATTTAGGCCGGACCCACCATGGATGGTCCAATCCTTTAGGCCAGACAGAATAGTAAAAAAAAATTCGCCGGAAAACTTACCGGCATTGAGTTGTTCAAGGGGTCCGCTTGGTCGTCCATGGATCCTACTCACGTCAGTCCTGAGCTGATGTCAGCGGCGGTGGCGGTTGAAGGTGGTGGTGGTGCAGCGGCGGTTGTGAACTTGGTAGTGGTGGTGTTTGTCGGCGATGGTGGTGGTTGGTGGTAGTTCTAAAATCTTGGTGGTGGTAGTGTAAGAGTAGAGGTGAAGAGGGAAGAGGGAAAAGGAGTAAGTGTGAAGAGAGAGAAAGGAATGGTGGGTTTAAAGTGAAAAAGTAAATAAGGGTGAAAGGGTAATTTTACCATGTATTTAATACGTATTACGGGCGAAATACGGTAATTTGCAGGCGACGTTTAACATAACCCTTTATTTACTCCATCRGTTGTTAAATGTTGTATACATTTGAAATTTTGACACTATTCACAACATGAGAGAATCTTCTAAATTTCTCTTAACATATAAGTCAAAGTATAGTAATGTAGAATCTTGTTTG
>SNQN01002563.1:12308-22785 GCA_008642245.1 Bassia scoparia | reverse complement strand
AAWTTTRCCRRCCSYYGSRTTMSKWTTWWTTWWTTRWAAYMWWTTTTTTATTTATCTTAATTATTTTCCATAAATAAAGCCAATGTTAAAAACACATTCCCAAGCCCTGCGCCCATAGCTTCAATTGTCGGAGCTTTTAAAATTTTTTTATATAGAGTATGTATTTTTCATAAGACGTCATTTTTTTTACTCATTGTTTTATTTATTTTATTTTCATAACACACATAAATAATAAGAAAAAATCTAGATTTTCTTAGAAAAACACTGATGTAAATAATCTAGGTTTTTCATACTTTTTTGAACTTTATCACATTTCTTCCACTTCCAACTTTATTCATTCCACAATTATGTTTTAAAAAAGTTAGGGGGCTTGCAAAAAAATATTTAAAGAAATTGACAAGACACATGTTTATTAGTCTTTTATTTTATTTTATTATGCATAGAAAAAATTAGAAATTTATTAAGTTACAATTTTATTTTTAGTTCTTTTGAAAGTTTACCATAATACACAATTACAAATAATTTTTACAAGAAAATATACTATTTGTTTTTATCGTTTTGTCAATCTAACAAACCGTGCTTCCAGTAACGATAACAAGACGAGGGGGTTTAACGTTTAAGCTTAACTATCGCTTTCAAGTTGGTCACCGTACCCAAACACTTTATTTCAGCGTTTCTGGGTGAAATGTTATTTTGGCGTTTCGGCGTTTCATGCTCACTCTATTTAATTGATTATTGGCCTCTTTTATACAAAGTACTGCCGTAACAATTGGTCAAGTGAAAACACCATTCGACTCGTGATGAATGGTGTTTTCTAGAGCAGATGATGGGTAGATTGGGGCTTCCAATGTGTTTTATTAACTTGGTGAGGAATTGTGTTCGCTCTACCTCTTTCTCTGTGTTGGTTAATGGCCAACCTTCTCGTAAATTCTATCCTACACGGGGTTTGCGACAATGGGATCCTTTATCTCCCTTCCTTTTCATTATTTGTGCTGAGGGCCTATCYACTTTATTGCGTGATGCAGAGGCAAAAAGGGAGATTCATGGTTTAAAGATTGGTAAGCGAGTCACACCTATCTCACATCTTTTCTTTMCRGATGACAGTTTGCTTTTTACAARGGCAAATGAGWGCGAAGTTGAAAATGTGATGGAAATTCTTTCGACCTATGAAGCGGCTTCGGGCCAGAAACTGAATATGGAAAAATCGYAAGTGTCGTTTAGCCGAAATGTGGACGTACAAACGAGGGATATTCTTCAGATGAAGCTTTCTTTTAAGGCAGTTGAGCGATATGAAAAATATTTAGGCCTTCCTACATATGTGGGGAGTTCTAAGAAGATTGTTTTCCAAACTATTCAGGAGCGAGTTTTGAAAACGCTGAAAGGGTGGAAGGAAGGGTGCCTATCACAAGRTGGAAGCGAGATTCTTGTTAAGACAGTTGTGCAGGCAAATCCGACCTATGCCATGCAATGCTTTATGCTTCCTGCAGGCATTCTTGATGAGATTGGAAGGCTATGTCGCAACTTCTTTTMGGGCCAAAAAAAGGAGGAGAGGAAGATGTCTTGGGTGGGGTGGGAGAAGATGTGTGCTCCTAAAAAGTTGGGTGGTTTGGGTTTTCGAAGACTCCATGTTTTTAATAAAGCTATGCTTGCTAAGCAAGCTTAGAGAGTCCTCACATGCTCGGATTCTTTTGCGGCAAAGATTTTAAAACAAAATTATTTCCCCTACTCTTCGTTTTTGGATGTCAAAGTAAGCAAAGTGGCGAGTTATACATGGTGGTCTATATGCTCGGCTRGGGATTTACTTAACAAAGGCYTGAGGAAGGTGGTAGGAAGTGGTGCTACTGTGGATATTTGGCGTGATCCTTGGATTTCCAAGTTGCCAAATTTTAAGCCTTTTTCTCGTGATAAGGGGATGGATGGGGGGCCTGTTTTGGTAAGGGACTTGATCGAGGATGGGAGGTGGCAGATAGATCGTATCCACATTATATTCACTCCTTGGGAGGCTGAGGCTATCATATCTGAACCAATTTCGATTTACGCGTATGAAGATTCATGGACTTGGGCTCACTCTAAGAATGGTGACTTCACTGTTCGTAGTGCGTATTTTGTTGAGCTTMCTGCCACTAACACAGGTGGTGTGTGCTCGACTAATTCTGTGTCGGAGAAAGCTTGGGAGCTACAGTGGAAGGCTTGTGTTCCACCCAGAATTCGTAATTTTGGGTGGAGGTTGTTGAATGGAGGGCCCCCTGTTATGGCAAAGCTTAGAGACCGAGGTATGTTGGTTGATGAAACTTGTCCAGTTTGTGGTGAGGTTAGTGAGACGATTGCACATGCGATTTTTCATTGTGAGGATGCCCAGGCTATTTGGCGTTTGTCTGTACTTCGGTTGGATGCAACGGAGTTGGAAGGGGTGCAACTGTGAGATTGGCTTGTCAGCTTGATGGCTCGTTTTAAGGATGGGTTCTGGTGGTCTAATTTTTGGAGTGTGGCGTGGCAATGTGGTTGCGGAGGAATGCGTGGTGTTTCAATCGTAAAGGCGGTGCCCTTGATTGCTATTGGCAAAGGCCAAGGAATTGTTGTGAGTATTTAAAGGCCACTTGTGTTGAGGTGGTGAATAGAGGTGGTGAACTCTCTCCTGTGGTTGGTTGCCTCCAAATAATATATTTTAAACTAAATTGCTGACGCTGCAACTTTCAATGGGGGCATGGTGGGTGTTGGGGGTGTGGTTCGAGACGCGGTTGGGGACGTGCTTTTGGCTTTGTGTGAGCTCTCAAAGGGGTATGGGATGTCGAAGTGCTAGAGGCAATGGCTTTGAGGCATACGATGAGGTTAGCTTGGGAAGCTGGGCTGCGTAGGTTCTGCTGGAGACAGATTGTGAAGCTTTGTTTCGCAAGCTTCAAGCTCGTTCTACTTGAACTCAGCTTTGGGAGTTATTGTTCGTGATATTTATCATTTAGCTGCTTTATGTAATTTTGCTTCTTTTTCTTTGGTTAAGCGGGATGGGAATTGTGTAGCTTATAAACTTGCAAGAATGAGTTACGATTTTAAAACATTACGGATTTGGATTGAGGAAGTCCCGGATGAGTTTCTTCCTATTGTACTTGCGGACATACCTTAATAATATTTCCCGTCTTCTCGTAAAAAAAAACAATTGATCACCTGGATTGCTTTAATTAGCTTAATTTGCAAATTGTTTTTCGAGGCATGAAAATATTTAAGCCTTGTTTATATATATATATATATATTTATATATATATATATTATATATATTATATTAGAAGAGAGAGAGAAGAGAGAGAGAGAGAGAGAGAGAGAGAGAGAGAGAGAGAGAGAGGGAGTTCATATGAGAACCACTCTTATAGTGAGAACCATGAGAATTTTAACTCAACCATTAAACTAAACCCAAATCATCACATCCATTCATCTATTTAAATTAGTTTTTAAACAAAAATCTGATTTTGATTATTTCCTCATGCATTTCTCTCTCCTCCTCCTCTCATTTCTTTCTCTCTCCTCCCTTACCCTTTTCTCTCTCCTCACCACTACTACACCACCGCACCACGATCTTTCCGTCGGTGCCGCACCAACGCGACGCATCTGCTTCCCCTCCCACACACGAACCCAACCACCACTGCCCTAATAAAAGCCTCCACCGCCCTTTTCTCTCTCCCGCTAACCCCTTTCTCTCTCACCGTACCAGACACAACACCTCGCCATCCACGTTCGTCGCACGTCGCAGCAACCCCAAACACCGCGCCATCATCGCACGTTGCATCTCCTTACCCTTTTTTCTCTCTTGCTAAAGTTGTTGAGCCCTAATTAACCACCTGAAATGAAAATAGTGCGATGGAGGGCTAATTCACTACGTGATGTGGGCTTATTGTGGTGGGGCTGCGTGAGCAAGTCGCGATTGGATCGGACCTGAAACGTGAAGTGCTATGCGGTGGTGGTTCGCAGTGTTCAAACGTTGGTGCGGTGGTGTGGTTTAGTGCGCGAGGGTGAGAGTGAACTGGTGAAGGTGTAATGTGTGAGGGGTGTGGTGAGGTTTGGATGAGGGGGCGCAGTTTTGGTGGTGACCTGGACACTAGAGTGGTGAGGAGGAGAGAGAAAAGTGTTTAAAAGTGTAGAACATCATGAATAAATGTAGAACATGAAAGACAATATTGTAGAACATAAAGAATAATAGTGTAGAACATAAAATTGTAGACCATAACATGAACATTAAACATGAAGGTTAAAAGTGTAGAAAAGCAAAAAATTGTAGAACCTGAAGGCAAAAAATTAGAACATGAACACTAAAAGTGTAGAACATGTAGTGTAAAAATGTAGAACATGAAGTTCTCATAGTTCTCACCTAAGATGAGTTTTCATGTTTTATTAATTTTTTTTTTAATATAGTCAAAAGCTGGGGTTTTTTGAGAAAACCCCAGCTTTTGTGATTTTCCCAATTTTTTGGCCTCAAAGATGGGTTAAATGCTAGGGTTAAGTAAAAAACCTCAGCTTTTGACACTCAAAAGCTGGGGTTTTTTCAAAACCCCAGCTTTTGAGCTGCAACTTTTTCAAAACCCCAGCTTTTGAGCTGCAGCTTTTGTCTATTTTTCTACTAGTCCAATCTTCCTCCCCATTCACTTATATAATAGAGATGATTGTACATATATATACAAAGAAGCCAAATATACTCTTAGGCAAAGATCACGGCAAAGCATATCATGATCTTTGACCTTAAAATATTATATCCTAATGTATGTGATATTTACTAAGAATAATATTCAAACATATTCTAATACATACAATCTTTGCTATGATACTCTTGAAKACTCATTCTACTAGTGAATTCATAAAATCAATTAATCAATCAATCAGAGCCTTATTTRTATAAGTGGGGTCAACTAACATTAACCATCAATAGTGACTATTCCGGAAAGTCATCCACATAGATTTTCCTCCTCCACTCCCTGCGATCGAGAGCCTCTTCTTGCAAATCTAACGGCTTCAAATCCTTTTTATTTCTTTCCCACGAAATCATTTTCGTTCTCCATCTACCTCTTTTAAAATCTCTCTAATCCCACTCTTCGACTCTTCGCATCGGTGCCCTTGAGGTATCTGTCTTACATGCCCAAACCACCTTAACTGGTTTTCCCTTAGCTTGCTTGCAATATCTGCAACATCAATTTTCTCACGAAAAACTTTATTTCTAATTCTATCAATTTTCTCACGAAAAACTTTATTTCTAATTCTACCTAGGGTTGAGCTCAATCGGGTTCTCAGTGGTTTTGTATTGTACGGAACCGGTATCAGAACTGGAACCAACCGGGTACCGACATTTGGAATCGGTTCAAAAATTTTGGGAACCGGAATCGGAATCAGGTACCCGATTTTTCAACCTCTTTTTTATATTTTTTTAAAAAAAGCTTTGGAGCAAAGACATTGTATTTGTACATGAGTTAAATCATTATTTTCTCATGTATTTGGATTTTTGAGTGATTTGTTAGGGTTAGAAAGTATGAATGAGACTTTAAATACTTTGGGCTATTTGGGCCTCAACTTATTAACAAATTTATAACATGTCATGTGTACTAGTTGTATACAAAGTTTTAATAATCTGAACTAACAATTAACATGCTATAAACTGTTGGTACCTAGTACCGGAACTGGTACCATCGTGTACCCATTGGATACTAGGTCCAAAAAAATAATACCTAGACTCGGAACCGGTCATAATCAATTACTCATTTTTGGAATAGGAATAGGTACCGACACAATAATCGGTTCTGATTCTGGATCGGTTCTAGGTATTGTATCGGATACCCACTATGTTTGCTCATCCCTACCCCTACCTTTTGAATATGCTCTTTTTTGGGGACCCAACATTCTATACAATAGAGATATAGTAGTGTTATAGCAATCCCGTAAAATTTTCCCTTCAACCTTAAAGGGATGCTTTGATCGCGTAATACTCTTGTAGTTGTTCTTCATTTAAGCCACCCGGTCTGACTTAATCCTATGAGCCACGTCTTGGTTAATATCACCATTTTATTACAAGAGTGACCCATTGCATGATACTTAAAGCATTCACTCATGGCCAGATCTTTTCCGTCCAACCTCACCACTTCAACATTTCTCCCCTGCTATCACCCAAAACGACATTTCATATACTTTATTTTACACTAACTTTTCTTAAATCCTCGAGATTCCAACCGTTGTCTCCATTGTTTCAACTTGACATTAACCCCAATTTTAGTTTCATCCACTAATACAATATTTTCCACAAATTAAATAGCATATACCATAGTAGCTCATCTTGGATTGACCTTGTCACTAKATTTATAACCAATGCTAAAAGGAAAGGGCTCAACGCTTATCCTTGATGCAAACTTATTGCTATAGGAAAGTCCTTTGTCAATCCATCGCAAGTCCTCACATTTTTTGATATATCCTAATATATGTCCTTAACCAAGTCAATATACCTTCAGGAAATACCTTTTTTCAACATTACCCACCAAAGTACATCTCTTGGCACTTTATCATAAGCCTTTCCTAGATCGATGAAAACTATATAGAAGTCCTTCTTTTTCGCCCTATAAAACTCCATCGTTTGTCTTAACAAATGAATTGGTTCCYATGTGAATCTCCCATGTAGAAAACCAAACTGATTTTCAGATATGCAAGTGTCCATGCCCTTAATCGATGTTCTTTACCCGTTCCACAACTTTCATAATGGTGCTTATAAGCTTGATTCCTCAGTAGTTAGCGTTGTCTTGAACATCTCCTTTGTTCTTATAAATGGAACAAGTTGCCTCTTTCGTCAATCTTGAGGATCATTATTCATTTCTTGTTGAACAACTCACTTAACCAATCAATACCGTACCAACCTTATTACAAGACACTTCCACACCTCCATTAGGCTCAACCCTTCTTCGGTTTCATCCTCTTCAATACAACCTCCACTCTACTAGCTAATCCTTTGTACAAACCCCACATTATTTTCCTCCTTACTCACAGTCTTATCCTTTTTTCACATCCCCTTGGCTTCCATTACATAATTTATCGAAATATTCCTTTCACCTTTTTTTGATGTCCTCATCTTGAACCAAAACCTTATGGTTTTATCTTTAACACACTTGGTCGTGCCAATATCTTTCTCGCCTCTTGTCTTCTCGTTGTCATCTTTTAAATCTCTTTTTTTCTTCTTTTGGAGTCAAACCTTTGCTTTGTTTTAGCGTCTTTATACGCTCCAAAGGTTTCATCAGTCTTGCTTTTTTCAAGGTGAGATAACATTCCCTTTTGTGTTGTTTCTACTTTCACCTCTTCATTCCACCATGAGCATCCCGTTGCAACCGCTATTTCCCCCTTGATTCCCCTAAGACCTTTTAGGAACAACATTCTTGACAAGTTGCATCTAGATTTACCTCACCATCCCAATTAGCTTATTCGATCACTTTTCTATTGAAAACTTAGCATTAGCATCCTTCAAGGTCCACCATCTTCCCTTGGCTGCGTTTGCTACGCTTCTTTTTTTTTCCACTTCTTCCAAACCGATAGTCATCACGTAGAGTCTGTGTTGGGTAATCACACTCTCTCTTAGGATGACCTTGCAGTTTATACAACTTTGTCTATTACCTCCTTGTGAGCAGAAAGTCTTTTTGAGTTGCGTTTTGCACCACTCTAGAAAGTTACAAGTAGGAATTGCACTTTTTAAACCAAGATTAGCCAAAATTGAGAGCGAGGGGTAACTCAAGTGGTTAGGGCTTCCCTCTCGATTCTAGGAGGTCTTGGGATCGATTCTCATCCCGCCCTTGTAGCTCTCTAAGCCAAAAAAATATTATCTAAAATCAAATCATAAGATTGGACGAAATCCAAATGGTCTCTTTGTGGACGTCTCATTGCCCAAATGACACTAGTAGAAAAAATCATCAAAAGCTGGGGTTATTTAGGGTCAAAAGCTGGGGTTTTTAACCCCAGCTTTTGAGCTTGCAGCTTTTAACAAAAGCTGGGGTTAAATAACCCAGCTTATGACTTCACAAAAGCTGAGGTTTTTAGCTAAAACCCCAGCTTTTGTGAGTCAAAAGCTGGGGTTTTCAGCTAAAACATAGCTTTTGTGAGTCAAAAGCTGGGGTTTAGCTAAAAACCCAGCTTTTGACTACTATATATAAAAAATTTTAGCCCATGTTTTGTCTCTCATTATACAATGAGAGACAAAACATGGGCTAATTTATTTTTTGTTATTTCATCCTAAAATGATAACCAAGTGTTACATATAATATAAATACCAATTTTATTAAAATTGGGTAAAAAATACAAAATAAATTGTATAAATTACACTCATTAAAAACTTGTATATATATTTGATGAGGTAAATATTAGAGAGTACATTAAAAATTACATAAGAAATTAATAATTAAACATCCAAATAAATCTATGGAGAAATATAGATCTTCTCATCTTCAAATAATGTTCATCTTGCCATCTTGAAAAAAAAAATTACAGTAAAAAGATTAAACAAATGTCAAATTACAGTAATATAAATAAAAATGAGAAGGAGAAAACAAAGTAAATTAAAACTCCATATCAAAAAATGCAAACAACAAATAAAAAATGAGAAAGATCGAAAAACAAAAAATCATAAACAATGACCACCGAGAAATTTAAAAAAAACTACTGACAACCCAATTAGCAGCAAACTAATGATAACAAACAAGAATCAGTAAAACAAACAGATAGAACAAACAAACTTAATTACAATAGAACAACAAATAGACATCTAGCTAAGTGCAACCATAAATATCCAGTTTGAGCTTGGAAAGGATTAAACATATAAACTTTCGAAAAAACACTTACTGTAGCTGTGAGCCAATCGATTGTTACTTAGTGGGTGGAGTGCAGTCCTCCTTTGTAAAGAAGATTAGAATTGCATTCAATAGTTGTACCAATAGTACTTTGCAAGAATCAGGCACATATATCATGTTCAACATCAAAACACTAATGATTGGAATTTAAAATTACAGTCCCTAAATTCAGCAATACCTTACTGCTGGTAAATAAGAGTTCTTCCCCATGTTCTTCTTCCATGACATGACTGTCCCCCAGCAAACTGACCTGGGAAAAGTGAAAGCAAACCAATCAAATTCAATACATTTTAGTTATTTTTGTATTTTTTATTATAATAAAGATAGAGAAAGAAAGGGGATTGAAAGATGAAATAGAAACGTTAAGGACATAAACAAAACACAGACATTGGACAAAAATTTAGGATTCCTGACTTTATGGAAAGAAAAAATAACCAAAGACATGAAAAAATTTAGCACAAAATATATGAAATATCCCTAAAAGAACTCTTCAATGTAGTGACCACTAATTAAAAAACAATATCATACAAGATTTCTCCACCAAACAAACATTTAAGATATTGAGAAGGTCAGACTCATTTTGGACTTATTTCTATTTCTCAGTGGTCAAGTGACTCAAACGAAACATACAAGTAAAAATACGTCAACTAATCAATTGAGCGGCCACCGAAGTAATMCATCCATGACTATTATAGATCAAAAGCCTTTAGCTCAAGAAGAGCRAGCTCTATTGACATTCGAAGATATTTAGAATAACCCATAGAATAAAATCAAAATCCCAATTTCTTAGTGATAAATATGAAATGAAATCACTCGTTCTCCATAAAATCATATTTACCAGGTTCTTCGTGCATTACCTTATATTAATTCTAAATTCATTACTAAAACACATAATAAGTAGGTATGATTGATCTTTCTAACCAACTAAGGATTTTAACAACTATGGATATTCCTAATCTTATCTCTTTGACTGAAAACATAGCAGAACTAGTAAAACACACGATGATAGACTCACCTGTTTCTCCGGAAGCTGCTGCAAGAAGCGCAGGAATGTTTACACCTGCAGTACCAACCAATTAAAGAGCATGAGATGCTAATTGGTGACCATCAACTTACATTAAAAAAGCTATACATATCTCGCATACCAAAGATCAAGAGAGAGTCASCAATATAACATACATAATGATAGAGAATAGTATGCTTGACATACTTTTATTGCAAGAAGAAACTGGCAACAGAAGAGCAGAGGGCAAAGGAGGCTGAATGTTATCATTCAAATCACAAAGGAACCTTATCCCTGATGTTTTGTCGAATGTAACATCTAAAGGCAAGCTCTGCAAAAGACATCCAGATTCTAGAAACAAAAACAAAATTAAACTTAATGATAGATTATGTTATACTAAATTAGAGGTAAGTATACTTGAGAAAAAAATGGAGCAGGTATACAGAAGAAATATGCAATAGTTAGAAGCGCCACCAGAAGAATGTCATTCGAAGAAATATTCCAGAAATTTCAGAAAATTTCTTAACAAATTTCAGAAATTTCAGAAAATGTCTTAGCAAAGTTCCGAAATTTCAAGCCAAAAATCACAAAACAACCTCAACAAATTTCAGAACATTCAAAACCCTAA
>SNQN01002562.1:29877-72325 GCA_008642245.1 Bassia scoparia | reverse complement strand
AAAGCAGACCTTGGAACTGATGTGTTTTAAAATTTGTTCTGCACATAGAATATTAGAATAAAAGATCTTTCTTTCATGATTATTCTGTCTTACTCTCCCTTTAGCGTACGCAATCTATTTTATAATTAGATCCCCCATTCAGAATATTTCTATCAATTTACTCTGATTTTGGTTATCCGCTCGAGAATTTGTTCAGTGAGCTTGATTAGTGTTATGAAGTTTGTGTCATTTAACCTTAACTTGTTTTTTGGTTGTTATGATTGGTAGTTACACTTTCTGTTGTTGTTCTAGTTGTATGAGGGACTTGGATTAGAACGCACATAAGTATCCGAACTGGAGGAGAGAAACGAACTGAAGTAAATGAAAGTGAACCGATGACATTAGTTTTATAATTTTACACTCTTTATTTTCTAAGTTTTAATTATAACAGGTTAAATTAATTGTTTTAATTTGTTAATCCTTCATTAGCTTTAGCTCTTTCTGCGTCTGACAATGGAATGAATCTAACGGAACCCTAGCGGATCCTCGTATCAGATATTAAAGGTATTCAATATTACAATAAGCTCAAGGTTCACTGAGCGTAGCTTGAAAACTCAGATGGTACACCATGGCACTAATTAGGCCTACCGGTTTGGGAAACTTCCATTGAATTAAGGATTATGCTTAACTGTAGCACTTAGCGATTATGATCAAAACTACTATTTGGACGTGAAATGCACGGGTTTATTTGTATCGACGTTGATTTTATATATGTTAGTAATCATAGTATACAAATCGATGAAAATATAAGATAACTAAAACGGATTATAATATTTATGAAAAGCAGTTTCTTTATGATGGCGATGACACGACATTGAAATTGAATAGTATTGTTGTGGTTTTCCTGAAAAAATAATCAACCTGGAGTGAACAATACACAAATATTGATCTTTGTATATCACAAGATTAAAAAGAAAAATATAGAAGAATTGCATGAAACATACCGGATTGAAGATCTTCTTTGTTGTCAAATTCCTGTAATTAAGTGCATCCGTCAATGCCGGTATCCTTTCTATTCTGAATCTACTCCCATATAGAAGAAAATCATTATAAACAAAAAGGTGAACGGGAAGTGAACATGTACTGACATATTTCTTTTTAAAAAAAAGAAGGAAAAGATTGGAGTATCCAGTGTTATTATTCCCGTTCATTCATTTTAAATAAAGCCGTGAGTAATTTTTTTACTAGAAAACATAAAAGGAGACAGGCAATAGCGGAAAATAGAAGGACAAACTGCTTATTATCGGAATAATTTTTTTTACAAAAACATAGAATATTTCTACAGAAAAAAGAACAAAAAGTCAAGGTGTAACTAAGGAAATTAAAGAAATTAGGAAATTACTACAGAAATATAGGCAAAACACCAAAAAATATAAGAGGAATCGAAAAAGGTAAAAATAAGAATTCTTTTTACAATAAAAGAACACAATTAAGAGCGTAAACGGAAATTAAGAAGAAATCTGAACAATAGGTAATCATTCATGTTATTTTCAAAAATACTCATACAGGAAAACATATAATTGGAAATTTAAGGCTTTTATTAAAAAAATTGTATTTTTAACTGAGTATGTTTTTGAAATCCTTTTAAAAGTTTCAATTTGCTTTACCTTTGATTTGTAATAGTTACGTGTACATAAGTTACCCTATGAACAAACCTGGTAAAATATACTAAGAAGTATCATTAACTAAATCAAGTTTTAATGTTATACAATTCACTAATCGTAATAATATTTTTACGAATATGGTAATTTACGGTACAAAAAACTAACATTTCGATCGGAACACCGGGAAAAGTTTGGATATGAACAAAGAATATATACAACTAAACTCGTTTGTAGCAATCGAACAGTTTATAAATAGGTTTGGGTCAAACCGTCCATTTGGCGATTAATTTAAAAAGCACGAATTTTTAATAACAAATTGGTATGTGTTGATATGTTATGCGAAATTGATCCATGCAATGCAGAAATAAGTAAATATTAATTCTACTTGTTTAATGAATTTTCTAGTTGTTGTCCATTCGTGCTTTAAACTCTAATATGAATATTGTATCTTTTGCAAACTCGGAAGAAAGGGCGTTAAAAAATTGATCCTGACTGGCCTGTTAAAAATTTGGATTGAAAAAGAAATTGACTCGTTATGAAAATGACCGCATTGATAGAACGAACGATAAATTACACGATTTGTCAGGTGTAATGGTATCCGAATATTGGAGTTTCAGATTTTTATCGTATCAACAAAATTGTTTTGTACACAATGTATTATTAGCTTCCAGATTATTTACTTTATCAATAGGCAAAAAACATTATTAGTTTTTACAAGTAAATAATCAATAATTTAGAAGAGAAAGTGGTGCTATTACTTGGTATAGAGAACTATAAGTGATTTCCTTTTTTAAAATTTTTATATGACATGAAAATTTACAATTAAAGTTAAATGATATTAAATGATCTATGTGAGTCTGGGTTATATACATAAACAATCGTTATCAAATGCAAAAATATCATCTGCGAATGTTGCTAGTTGTATCATGTTGTAATTAGGAAATGTTACATGCAAAACAATAGAGATGGGATGTCTATAGGAAATGTTGCATGAAATGAAATAGAATAGGGACATGATATTTTTAATTAGCTAATTACAGATTCACCACACACTACAACCAGCACCCGCGTCTACATTACTAATGAACAACTACACAACCATTGCACACAAAACTGCACACACAATCTCATATCTTCATTCAAACGACACCAATTATTTATCTGGAGCGAATCGCCACCAAAGAAGGAGGTTGAAGATGGGGTTTCCTGGGGGGGAGAGGTATTTTAGAGGGGAAAAAAGGGATTTCAACAAAGATTTGCAAATTGCAAATGGGGGAAGGTGATGAGTCGTAGACTCAAGGTGATGGATGGAGAGAAGAGAGAGACAAAAGGTGAAGCTGTGTTTTTATGGTAAGGCGTGAGAGGAAAGGGGTGAAGAAAGAAGAATGAAATGAAAAATGGTGCACCGCTTAATCAAGTTACCAGTAACACAACATTGAAAGAATTTGACAGCAATTGGCTTTTTGCGTGATTTGTTTAGGGTGGGGGGATTAATATTAGAAGACAACGAAAGTGGGTTTTTAATCCTTTTCTAAAAAGTGAAACGGACATTTTTGCTAATCATTATATTAGCAACCAAACTTTCATAAATGCATAGTAAATTAAATAATGCATAACGCCACAAATTGAATAGCAAAATAGGTTTGAAAATATCGTAAAAGCAATTTTCAAATAAAAGAATAATACGATATAGTTAATTAGTAATTAAAAATATTAAAAATACAAGTGTCAGTTTTTTTGGTGGTTGTTATTCATAATAAATATCATAAATATATTAATAATAATTTTTTTCAACATAAGGATATTACGAAAATTTAATCATTTCTCTTATAAATAAGGATTGTTATATAAATAATTTGAAAGAAAAGTAACGAGTGCCTTTTGAGTGTCTGATAAGATATAAATACAATGTTACATGAATAAGCATTATTGAAAGTCATTGACTGTAAATTTAAGATGCTTTATTCCGGAGTTTTCACTCTCTTGCGTCCATGAAGTTCTGAACCCCGTTTTTTAATATTCAAGAGAATCTTGTTATTATCAAAATGCTAGTTTTAAATATAGTCATGGTGGGTATGTTTGATTTTGTATTGAATGAATCGATTATTAATATTCATCTTATAATTTTCTTAATGTGTACTAAAGATTAAACGATACAAACTGCATTGGCAGCGGTATGAATAGTAATGGAGGATTTATGAAGATGGAGTAATCATTTTAGGAAGTTGTTTAAAGTTCTAATCGACCTGGGCGGTGTGTAGTGATTCATTTTAATTTTTCTTTCGGGAATAATTTATCAATTAACTATAAAAATTTTTTATGATGCAACATTATTATTTTTGTTTTTAAAAAAATTCAACACGAAGAGACACGGGAGCATAGATAGCATAGAATGTGATTTTTAAGTTAAATCATGTTTTTAAATTTTAATTAACGTTTTAATTCAACACTTGATATTAATTCGGTAAAAATTGATTTTTACTTTCGTTAGTTTTAAATACAACTTGATATTATTTAGTGATTAACTTAAGAGATGTTTTAATTTAACGTCACGGATGGGTTATGAGGTATGGCTATAGGGCCTTGTTATGTATTTAGGTAGTTTGTATGATAATGTTGTGGATATTTATATCTAATTAAAAATAATTACCTGTGCTTATTTGTAACAACTACTTTTATGTTTCTTATTTTTCTTGTATAGTAATCATATTATTTTTAATCATGAAGTTGTTTGCATTGGTTTAAAGCTAGCGCAAGTTAATTAGGAAAAATGTGAACATTGTTTAATGTGGCGCTGAATGTGATCCTCGATAACCTGGTAATGAAACGCTAGTTTGAATTATCGAGCAGGGAGTTTTAAATATAAATGGAACGACTAACTAAGGCACATTATGGATGATAAAGTATGCGTCTTGGTCGATATCGGTCGTTAATGTGCGTTCGGAATTTATTTTGTATTTTTCGGTAACGGTCATGTTTTTGTTCATGACCATGTTTTGTACAGGCCGGGGTGGTCGTCAGAGTTTTTTGAAAAAGTCTTTTTTTTTCGTTATTTCGCGAAAATTAGTCAATTTTAGGTTTTTAGACTGAAAAATCTAATTGAACCGAACAATTAGAATGTTCATTAAACTTATCTATTATTTAATTAATAATATTATTATTTGAAAAGATTTAGTTAACTTATAAGCTAATTGCTATCGGAAGGTACCGTCGAGTAAGTTCTGGGTTTCTTTCCAAAATTATCTTAGGCTTCGGCGAGCAGCGACTTAACGCGAGGGCATCTCTGATATGAAATAGACAGGAGTGTCAAGATGGGACGAGGAGCTATAGAGTGGATACAAAAACCAAGGTAAGAAGTAAGCAGTTAATATTGGCCAGGCGAGTGGACTCATAGCGCTCTTAAGCCCCACGAAACTCTATCTATATATGGGCGAAAGTCCGAAATAGAATTACGTCGCTCTTATTCTTTGCTAAAAAGATAAAGATAAGTGCAGAAAAGGAAAAGATGAAAAAGAATGTGACACAAAGATACTGAAGATGCGGAAGTTTGAAAACAAACACGAGTTGGACAGAGAGTTGAATAAAGAAGAGCGGCTGCGAAGCGAACTGAACTATCTGTGACCATACGAATTTAAATAATGCGAGAAAGTGTGGAGAAGTGCGAACGGAGCTTGAAATTTAAGTAGAATAGAGTTGGAAAGTTCTTTCTATCCGCTTCAGCGGCCTTAACGACTCATTCCTTCCCCCTTTCTTTTGAATATAATAGAATGAGAGAAAAATGGGCATGGGAAGGAAAAACTGCACCTGGAGTATGTATGCAGATGTTGGACCATTGGGCGATTGAAATTCTAGGCCGAACATATACAGACTCACAGAGGGTTAATTCCCATGGAAAAAAAAAGAAGAGAGAAAATTTTTGCTTTATGATTGTTACAGAAGTGTAAAATTAATGTATGATTATACTGATCAAAAACCCGTATAATCAAGGATTAGAGAGTTCTTTGAGGGCAAATATGGCAATGGAAATCCTTCCACGGTCCTTCAAATAATTAGCTCAAAGTGACTAATGTGGCAAGCGTTGCAATTAAATTTTATCTGGATTAAAGGACGAAAACATGAACGTTCTACAGCTGAAACGGTACGTAAGGAACACAGAAATAGTGGGTGGTGACAACAGTGTACACATCAATGGGTTGACCTTGATTTTTGAGGTTGCCCATATAGTCACTAAAACCACATTATGGCATAGTTCACTAGCATTTGATTGGTCATTCCACAAATTTGAGATCTTTCTCACTTACTTTCTCTATTAGCCTTAACCTTTTTTTCCCTTAAATTCGGTACTTACTTAAGCACGAGGGGAGATAAAATACAAAGGCATTATTTCTCTTTGTGCATGGTGTCAGGCCAATTTGTGGTGCTGGAGCAAGACGATACAATCATTGACCAGGACAGTTCTCTCTTGACTTTACAGGAGACAGAGTAGCAAGAGGTTCGTATATCTTCAATAGATGTCCTTCCCGAAATACATTGAAGGGGAAAGTCACATCTCTACACTGATCGAGCTAGGAAATATTTAGTAGACAATATGTCCAATTTATTTGTACAACAACTCCTAATATGAGTTATGATTGAATACGTTGATGACTGCAATGTTTTACTAATTTGTACTTGAATATTAAGATCACATAAAATAAGATTGTTTGTTTGTCACAAAACATTAAAAATGTTAGTGAAAGGTAACGTAAAACAATCAATCAAAAGCAAAGGAAAGGTAAACTAGTAGTCATAAATGCGCAGTTATTTTTAAGCCTTAACAGATATTGGTATTTTAATTCATATTATTGTAATGTAATTTGTTTTCTTAAAAGATTTTTTTTGGAAATTTTAATTCGCAGTGTTATAAATATGATAGATAGATATATCTTGAACATATATGTAATCTCTAACATTGATTTACTTATATCGTAATATATTAGCCTTCTTTTTACTTCAGAACATCTAAAATAATACATTCCTATTTTACGACCCTCACGAATTGACTTGAACTCATGCGGAATTGTTTTCACTTTTTTTAAAGAGAATAAGTTTTGGTGTAGAACTATAATTTAGGAGATGAAACATACAATATTTATTATATTATATTGAAGAAGCAGAAATTACGAATAATTATATGTTTTAAAAATATCACATATGCTTATAGGAATTAAAGTTTTTGCGTGAATAGCAAAATTATATTTTAACAACGTAAATTGAATTGACGTATAATACTCTAAAAAACGAAGAACTGTACGTTGTAATTCATATATTCTGCACAAAATTGAATCGCACTAACATTGAACTATACTGTCAACATTTCATAACTTATGAATCAGACAAAATTACATCTGTTTAATGACAGCAAAATGAGACGATAATATTTCATAATATTGCACTATTTTATTATGTATAAACTTACATATGTATGTGCACGAATCCTTGTTTAGCTCTCCAAATTTGGGTCACACAATCACGTGCACGTACTAAGTTACTAATTATCCGGACTATGAAGACGTGGAGAATTAGCGTTTTACACCAAACCGCGGCCAGTTATGGGACGCAATGAAGTCAAGATGGTGACATGATCACACATCTAAGGTTGCCTTGTTTTGGGGTCGCTATAAATATCCTGAAATCACAATTATGCCCTAATTCTCCTAGCATTTAATTGAATAACTTCCAAACCATTTGAGAGCACTACAACAACTTCTACTCTCTAGCTTGATTCTTATCTCAAAACCGTATTATAGTACGGGGGATAAACAAATAAGATTATTCTCCTTTGTGCGGTCATGGCGCGCTTGAAGGCTAGAGCTAAGAGCAGCAACGTGACCAGGAGACCGGAGATGCCAGGAGTCGTACTTTGTTATAGGCTCTCCTGAGGTAGCATTGAATGGAAGCCTCCACCACTCTCTCAACCCAAAAGCTAGGGAAATCTTGTAGCCAGGACACGTCATCCCCGTTTTACTTGCTACAACATATGACTTCTTTATTTTATATGTATAAAACCCAAAAAATTTACTATGTTCAATAAAGCGTCAAACTTTATCATCTTGTATTGATTTATTTAAAAGTTGTAARAGAAATATGTTTTCTCTCAAAAAATGCATTGAAAAACTGAATTAAAGTACGAAATTRAATTATCAATTTCAAAAGTGAAAATATGGTGGTTAGTTACTTACCACAAACTTTCTTTGAATCAAATGTATGCTTGTGTACTGATTGTGCAACTTTACAATTTTCTGTCAAAGTTAGAGATTAAATTGTTAGAGTTAAAATATAATTTGTTGTAATACACTAAACAAACATGAAGATAAAGTTGTTGATCATACATTTGTTGATCCAATGGAAATATTAACTGCCTTTTTTATATATAGAAATATTAACTGTCTTTTTACTGTTAAGTAGTTTTTTTTTAATTTTTTTTCTTTTTCAAAGGCTGTTACGTAAATGCTTAAATGTAGATATAAATAAGCACCTCTTGAAATTTAACCTTTTTTTAAAAAAAGAAAAAAGAAAAAACTATGAGAATGCCAAGTGTCAGCATTAGAAGTCAAAACCAAGTTATAAATTATTATATAGATATAGATTATATTTATGTCAAGTATTTGTTTTGAAGTAATTAAATATAGTTGATTTCTTTTTCTTATTTCTTTTGCTTGATTACATTATTATTACTAGTTTTTTTTTTCACGCGATGCGTGCGGATATTAAAATGCAATAATTGATTTAAATGCTCCTTTTATCGTGAAAATTCTGTTTGATAATTGTCATACATTTCATAAAAAGTATGTTACTTCGTATAATAATAAATTAGCATAGAACATGATTTAAAAGTGTTTGGATCAAATTTATACATGGATTCACATAAATTTTTGGTTGATTAATGATATACCGTACAATTTTAACTTTTAGTTAAAAATATACTTTGTTCTTGATTTGACAATAAAGTTTGATTTCGGGAGGTTTTTTAAATCACAAATTGAAAATTATGTTATTGACTTTATTACGTCCATCTAAATGAAATTTTCAATCATGTCCTTAAAATAATCTTCTATAATTAATTTTATAATTTTGTCAATGATTTTGTAAGTTTTAAACAAATAGTATTGACAACTTTTTTATATGACAAAAATATACTTCATATTTAGCTTTATTTAAATGGTAAATTGAATGATTGATTGATTATTCGTTTTATTTTTCATTTTAATTAAATCATGAGGGTATTTTGTATTTTCCTAAGGGGACACCATAACTCCCTGGCTTATATAATAGAGATTATTGAAATTATTAGTAAGGATAAGGGATATTTTAGGTAGACACCACACCACTTCCCTTCCTTATATAATAGAGATACTTGATACTTTGTAAGTATATCGGTTTTAAATTAGGTCCTAACTCCTAAGTCCTAAGTCCAAACCGTCAAAATCCTCGACAAAACAGTCTATTTCTCCGTATCAAAATAAATGCAACGATTTGACATTTTTTCTCTCTATTTATGTCAAATCGTTGCGTTATTTTGATACGGGGGAGTATAAGAGATGTTGTAATTTGGCTTTAAAAATAAACTCGTATCTCTGCGGGTTGAACACCACCTTCTCCTCCTTTCAAATGAATTCTCTGAAGTCTAAAATTTAGCATCATCCAATCAAATCAAATCAATGAAACAAATGAATCATCACGTTTGGTGGCTGGAGAATGAGGGACGAAGATGAAGTTAGTCATTCGTCGACAAAAACTGCGATCGATTCCTCGAACATAGGGTTTCAGCTCTTGAAGAAGCATGGTTGGAAGGAAGGCACTGGTCTCGGACTCTCTCAACAGGTACTCATATACTACTATATAACTTTCTCCGATTCTTCAATTACCCACTTTTACTTCTTTCGTGATTTCTCACTGTTGATTGGATTTCATGATTTCTTCGAATTACACTCTTCATTGGAATGGTGTGATTGTGTGTGATGTGTGATGCCACAGGGTCGGTTGGAGCCTGTAGAAACGCATGTCAAGAAGAAAAGAGAGGCGTCGGAGCCCAAAACAGATTAAGAAACCTCTCTTTCATCTTCAATCGACTCACAAAACAGTAAGTTTCCTGCGACCTCTTTCAATTTGTTTTTGATTTTACTTACTTCTTTTCTATCAATTTGGGGAATTTGGGGAAATTTGGCAATTGGGGCTCACCAGTTTGCTTGCTCAGCCTCATCGATAAATCAATTATTTGGGGCCTAAGTTGATGTGAAAATTAAGTATTTGAACATGTGTTTATCAAGTTTTAATTGCATACATTGTCCTTAGCACTAGCTACTTGCATCCTACTGATTTATAAATTATACAACTTATTGGGTGCACGTGTCTTCGCTGTTCGAGCCGTGATTTGAGCACAATGGATGATGCTATGGTAAAATGACGTAGTGTTTTGAGCATTGACAGTCGTGCATGAATAGGTTATACTTGATTTTGGCTTCCATTGTAGAGGAAATTTACCAGTTGTTGAGGAAAGGAGTGGCAATTTTGGCTGTACAGGACTTTTCGGGTACAAGGAGCCCATATGGAAAATTGTACATTTTAAACTAGAACCTGATTTGGATCTTTAATGGTGGTGTGGGGTGGTATGGTGTCAAATTGGTGTTGTCCTTTTTAGTTTCATACTCTCATTTGTTGTGTTTGGGGGATCTCTAATGGTGGTGGTTCGGTGGTTGGGCGGCATGGTGTTAAATTGGTGTAAAGTGAAAATTAGCCACAGGGTTTTTTACTTTTGAGTTATAAAACGTTTTAGGATGAGTTCAGGACTTTCTAAAGAATTATGGTGCCTTCAAGGCTTCAACTTTTGCAATGGGTGGGGTGTCTTCCAAGCCATTTAAGATGTGTAATTAGGTGAACTTATTACTTGGATGAAAGCTACTATATCTAATCTTTTAGGTAATTATATGTGCAGTGTTATTAGTGCTGCATTCATTTGACTTGACAGTAAGCCACTAGTAAGGGTTTGATGTCCAAGGCGAAATAAGCTGTTCAAGAAGAATCTGGCTTTTAAGGGTGACAAAATGGAAAATGGTTGGGGAGGTGCTTTGATGCAGAGAATTTATGAGATTGTTGTTGTTGCAGCTTTATTTTATTCTGGTGACAAGAAATTAAAAAGTGTTAGTCTCAAGATATTACTTTTAACTAACTTTACTGAAATGAAAACCCATTTTTGATTCCACTACTTAAAAATAACCTTCC
Source organism: Bassia scoparia (assembly GCA_008642245.1). NCBI lineage: Eukaryota > Viridiplantae > Streptophyta > Magnoliopsida > Caryophyllales > Amaranthaceae > Bassia > Bassia scoparia. The sequence continues at coordinate 61,421 of SNQN01002562.1, read as the reverse complement.
GTTGATCAACTTTTTCCCAAATTTAACCAACATACCTGAATTTGACTTAGATTAGAAGGAAAATGAACTTCAATTGAATTTGCAATTCAAAGGAATCCTTGAGTGTTTATGGAGCTTTTTTTTTATAAAATAAATAAAAATAAATACAGATTTCTAAATCTATCATTACATTGGAATCATAGGGATACGGTATCAGTATATAAGTAAAGGTGGTGCGTTAAAAAAATTAATGCAATCTGTCTATTTAAAGAAAAAGGTAATTGGTGATTTTATCATATTGTTACAAGTTTTTAGTGGTTTCTTGCAACAAAAAAAAGAACAATTGATTTTAAAGGTCTGAATATGGGCAAACCTCGTTTAAAATTTTGTAATATTTATTATTTCTCATTGTTTCAACTTCTAAACTACAGAGTAATTAGTTGTGTTTGATGATAAAGGGATGCACTATGAATACTACGTCACTTTAAAGTCAATTATTCCTTAAGAATATGGTTTATAACCCCTTGATACCCATAAAATTAATAGTTTGGATCCATCAGAAATAATCAATAGTAGCACAACCCTTTGAAACTATGTTTGGACAGAAGAAAATGGAAGGGAAAGAAGGAAAGGAGACAATTTCTCTTGTTTGAGAAAAGGAAGCGGAGGGAGAGGGAGGGTCTATTTTTTCTCTCTTTTTAATAAACTCAATCCCTCCAAATTTGAGGAGATTTGAAAGGAAAATAGACTTCACCTTTCCCCTCTCTACCTCCACCAGTCCACCCTCCCTTTCCCTCCTCCTTTGCTATTCAAACATAGTGTAAAGAAAGACCCCTCATAGTTCAACCTTTTAAAATCAATTATTACCACAAAAAACCCATAAAATTATTTAAAATGTAGTGTACCCCAATTGTTTCTTGAGAACTAAGACACTTTTAGGATGTTTTGTTCTGTTTCCTAATTTGGAAAGGAAGGGCTGGAATGCTTTAGCTATGGAAAAAGAGTAGGTTTTGAATTCTATGTGTAGGATGGATGCATTGGATTTGTTTGAAAGGAAAGTCTGTTATTCTGGGATGGACAATTGTATGGATTTGGATTTTTTTGCTTATTGTACTATGGTTTTGTTAAGTGCTGAATAAGTTTCACTGTACTGCTTCGACAACATGTGACTCCTCCATGTGTCGGCCCTTGCAACGGTTGTTTTGTTGGTCAAAATGTTACTTACATTTGATTTTGCACTGTTACTCTTAATGGAGTTAATGCAGGGGAGAGGGAGGGAGGTGTTGAATAATATGGCTTTTGAGTGTTTGGTTGTAGCTTTGTTCATGCTTACCTACTGTTTTTGTCTGTTTAAATTGGCATTGAACCCCATCAGTTTTCATCATCCTATTATTCCTATATTGATATCCAATATACGTATCCATCAATTGTAGACCTGAGGTCATTTAAACTAATTGTGGTGGCCTTTTGTGTCAGGAGAAAAAATCGAAAACAGAGAAAGCACTGTCAAAGAGATTGAGGAAGATGCTGGAGGAAGACAAGCGCCAGCAAGAGAAGGAATTTCGACAAGCATTCTTCCGAGAGTTTTGGCCTGAAAATGTCTGACGATTGCTTACTTTTGCATGACGATGTCTTGTACAGATCTTTTGCTTTTTATTTTTTTTGGGTACGTGTCAATTAGCTGAATTTGCTGTGTATGGAAAGCCAGATCCAAATATCACATTGTACAACATACACAACCGTGATTGTTCTGGATTTAACTCTTTTACATAGATGCACCTCAAGATGTACGAAGTACCTGTCTCTTATACACTAACTCTTTTACATAGATGCACCTCAAGATGTACGAAGTACTCCGTAATTCATACTAGCGGTAACATTTAGATGTTTGGAAATCATATTTGAATTATTATTTTTAATATCTGTATTTGGTCAATTTTAGTTTACTAGACTCTTTTCTAAGTTTCAAAAAGTTGAGCTACACTTGACATGAATGCAGTTTATTAGCAAGTAGTTTCAACTTGATTGTGGCGTTGTATTTGCGAAAAAACCCACATCCATCTTCAATAATGAGAATTATTTCTGCATTTTTTGTTTGAATTCTCCGAAATACAAAATAGCAGAGAGTAAAGTGCAGCATCTAGTTGAGGAAGTATATATATAGCTCATCGATTGTAGTACGTTGGCTAAATTCTAGGTAAATGTGTTTTAGAATTCGCATATGACTTTGCCTTCACTTAAATCCCTTTAGATTGTAATTGTCTCGCCCTTCTTTTTGCTTCAACTTTAATCTCCACCAAGGCACAAAGTGCTTCTGGTTACATAGGTTATGATCGGTTGAGCTACTGGTAGCTCGTTTGACCATTAGGGCCCCACAGCCACGAGTCAACCCTATAGAGTCTGATCAAGAATTAGGTATTGTACATCGAAAATGGTAGAAACGAATAAACTATGGTGTGGATGAGTGACAAGTGTCACGCATCCAAGCTTCAAGGGCAAGGTAAAAGCAGTGTAAATACCCAAGGAAGCTCAATAATTACAACAATCTCACATTTACTCTTGCATTTAATGCTCATTGGAGATGTTATATCATACTTTCTATCTCAAAACTTATAGCATACATCCTATATCACACTTACTTAAGCATCAGAGGTAGATAATCCAGAAATGATTATCTTCTTCTTTGTGCATGTGCTAAGGAAGCTAAGACAAGGACAAGTGCTAAAGACTTGTTCGAAGGAAGAAGTGCTAAACTCTCACCGCACGTTCCAACGAGGTTAGCTCTCCCAAGTAGCATTGACGGGAAACCTTCACCCCTCTCTCAACCTTGCACTTCAGAGGAAATATTGTAGCGTGTGACATTTGCACTGCTACAACACGTCTTGCCAAAAAAATCTATCTATAACTAATTATAAAGGAGACTACAGTTGAAATCATCATTGTACTTGTGTCAAATTCACATACAAAATTTTCCTCCAATATATATGACATAATTTCTAAGTTTTTTTTTCCTAAAATTTCTTTAATTGTGCAACTTCAATTCATTTGTTGCATGAAATTAAAAACAGAGGAAGTAGATGTTATTAAAAACTATTGTACACCTTATTAAATAAGGCTAATGAGCTAAATAATTATCTACATTCAAATTTCTCATTTCTCTCTATATCTATATATAATTTTCTCTTTTTCCATGTACACCACAATTGTTTTAATTTATATTCTAACAAATTTAACTTAAATCAATTTCATTTGCTAAACCATGGATTGCATGGAGCTAATCTAGTTATCTCTATTATAAAGCCAAGGGAGGAGCAACGGTGTCCCCCTTGGAATATACAATTTTACCCCTCGGGAAAAATAAATTACTTAACTATATTATACTCATTTCTAATTCAAAATATCCATATTAAGGACAACTTCAAATAAACTTGACAAGAAAATTTGTATATTAAAAAAAACTTGATTACTAATAAATGAAAGGCGATATAATATAATTATGTTCATATCTATTTAATTAAAAATTTAATGAAAATAAAATTTACAAATGAATTTGATAGTATTTCACGCGTATAATGGACAAATATAATTGAAATTAGAAAAAATCATCCACATTTATATTTATCCTAAATGCTCCTGCTCCCATAAATGCTAAACTCTCAATAAATTTTTTTGCTTACGATTTTGTATTTGTTGAGCATACCACTAATGAGTCAGCATACAAAGCAATTAGCTGTTACAAGCAGTTAGTAGCAGTTAGTTAGTTGGCAGTTCGTTGTAACTAACTTATGTTGTTGCAGCTAGCTTAGATTTCCTTGTACATAGGATTTCTATATTAGGACATTTCTTGTATTTTCATGTATGATGAAATATAGAAACAACTTCTCTTCTTTTCTTCTTCTTTCTAAGAAGTTCTTCTTTCTCTCTATTCACTTACGCTTTACACACAACTCACAAAGATCATCTTCATGATCACTATTCACCCAAGGTTTTCTGGTTTTGTCCTTTGCATAATATACAGTTTCATACTTGCTAGTTTTGACATGGTATCAGAGCGAAGAGAATAGATTCTGGTATTAGCACTTTTCGAAGCTTGAAGACTCTTGCTATAAATCGTTGCTTCCGAAATTGTGGTATAATCTCAATCTTTGTTTCGTTCTGTTTTGAGATCTTCAGCTGCAAAATGTATGTTGTCTAGTGTGTTCTTGAGTGAACAGTTGATTGTTTCTAAGGTGGTTTGTGTTGTGGCGAAGCTGAAATCTTTTGTTGAAGTGCTTAAATTCAGATTGTTGCTTTTTGCTTTCCTTTTTCTTCTTCTTCCTTTTCCAGTTAGTTGCTTTCCAGTAGATTCTTCTTGAATTACAATCTTCTAATCAGTTTCCTTTTCTCCTACTTTTCTTTGTTTCTCAAAACACAACAAAAATGGCAGAAAATATTGACCAAAACATCATTAACAAAAAGATAACCAACAATACTAATCACAAACCAGAGATTGCTTGATTCATCAGCTGACCCTAGTAAGTTTACTTCATATCTACTGATAACAACTGGTCAAACTTTTGTTTTGATAATTCTGATGGAAAAAGTTTTAGGCACTTGGAAATCTTTCAATGATGAGTGGTTTAATTAACACAAAGAATAAGATGAGTTTTGTGGATGATCTGCCTTAAAACCTGATCAACTCGAGGCCTCCTATAATGCCTGGATTGATGTATAATTGGTGAGAGGATGGTCTCAAATACTGACACCTGTGATAGCAGAAGTGTTTTCTTTTCAAAGTGGCAGTGATATGTGGAAGATCTTGAGGATAGATATGGTCAGACCTCGAATACATTCAGTTGTTTGCTGTGACAAGAAGATATTGCACAATTCAAACAAGATGGTGATAATGTAGGCTAGAGTTTTCTATGCAAGATCAAAGTTCTTTTGGGAATGAATTGGATGATGTGTTAGTCCTTTGCTTCCTGTTGAATGTGACGTGTATTTGCAATCTCACCACAAGTTTTCTTAAAATTTGCAAGATCAGAGACTCATCGCAATTTTGTGAAGTTAGGAGGAATTAAGCAACTAGGAGCTATTATATGGATGCATCCTTTACTAGATTTCACAAGATTACAGATAGTTCTTCAAGAAGAAATCAAAAACACTCGTTTTGACAAGGGGCGAAATACAGAATCAAATGGCTTTTGCTGCAGAAAGAAAGGTTATTCCTAATAGAAGGAGGTTTTTTCAGGCAGAATAGGGGGAGGATTATCAAATAACAACAGAGGTGGTTTTCACAAGGAAGAGGAGGTCAAACGTAGGCAGCTTTTGTATTAGTGAGCATATGCACTTTCCGAGGATACAATGGATAAATGTGGAACACTTCCAATGGTACAAAGGATCATAAATTCAATACTGGCCAGAAAAGATTTGCTCATCTGTGCTCAAACTGAAGAGACACCACACACATACAGTTCTCATCTGATGGTCACCGCCGATATTATTCATCCTACCCGCTACGTTTCACCAAAGATATCTTAACCCCAGATTACGAATCTCATTCGATAGTACCCAAAGTTCTCCCACATCCACAAGTCCAGCAGTCACGAAAATGTCGGCAATCAACCAACTCCACACTCAGCTTACTTTGCGGTAAACTTTGTCTTATTCACACTATGTGGTAGTCTGGATAGTGGTAGTGGAGCAACAGATCATTTTTTGTCAATGATTTAAAGCATGTTTACAAGCTAATGAACTCATGGAAAGACAAAGATATTACATTCTATATCTGATGGGAAAAGAGTTAAGTTACACACATTGGAAAGGTTAAGCTTGAATTTGATGCTACTGAGCTGCAAGGAGTTTTATATGTTCTGAATTTCATTTAATTCATATAGTGCACAAGCTGTGATGATCTCACAGTGTGAGGTGTGTTTGATAATGCAAGTGTTCTACAGGGGCCAGCCTATCCAAGAGGATAGTTCTTGTATCTGAGGTCTGGAAATGTATTATGCTAATGAACGAGAAGCCCAAAGGATCCAGATTCACCAATTACATCCCAGTGCTTTCAGCAATGCAGCAACAGTCAATTCCAAGTATCACAGATCAAAAGGCAAACTTGTCAATACTCAGTAGGGAATACTTTTTCCAAGACTTTCTTATTTTTTCCTATTTCCAGAATAAACAACCAATGTACTGCTGGAACAGACTTGTCAGATTTGTCAAAGCCAGACCAGTGTAGAAACCCTTTTCCTATTGTGAATAAAGAGCCAAGAGCTTTTCAAACTGTAACATGTTTGATGTATGGGCCTTATAAGATTAGTACTCTCTAAAGGTGTAAATTCTTTCATTACCATAGTAGATGACTTACTAGATCCGTTGGTGCATATTGCTACAAAATAAATCTGAATTGTGTTCATAATTTTTGTCTAATCTCATTTCCTATATTCGAAATCATTTTCTGCTGTCAATCCAATTTAGATCTGAAGCAAAGGAATAGTGAAGGCTTAATAAAGAACTTTATTAAAAAGGGATATTTCTCATTCAAACTAAACTAGCTGTCCGATAACACCCTCAACAAAATGGTGTAGTAGAGAGAAACATCAACAAACTTACTTGAGACCGCTAGAGCTACTTTCTTTCAGGCAATCTACCTATTCTTTTTTTTGGGGGAAGCTTACTATTTTGACTATCTTATACAGACGAATGCCTTTGTCTTATTTTAAATCATAAAAGTCCTTATGAATTACTCTACTAAAAAATTGACCCTACTCTTGATCATCTAGAAATTTTGGGTGCTTTGTTTTGTGTCCACAATCAAAGTTCATAGAACAAAGTTTGACTTAGGGAAGATTCTGTGCTTTCAGGTTTCTGGCCACACAAAAAGGCTATAAGGTTTTAACATTTGACTATAAGTCTTTTGTCAGTAGGGATGTTTTTCCCATGAAACCTTCCTTTTCATGATCTCATTCAACAATCACTACAATCAAACCATTTCAATTCTTTCTCCATGCCAGACACTCAATTCTTTCAATTTTTCATTGATCCTGTTCCAACTGATTCCACTTCAATTCCAACAGCCTTCAAATCACTCAACTATCTTTTCTACTCAATTTATTTTGGGGAAATTCTCAAGCAAGCCAATAGTGAGATCCATACTACTCACCAAGCCCACCCTCCATTCTACTAGACATTCTTCTAGACCTTCCAATCCACCCTGGCCTACCTAAAAGACTATGGTCTGCAAACTGCTTGACAGGAATGACTACTAAATCTTGGTGTATTGGTGAAATTGAATCTCTTCTTCTGAAGTGCAGTTAATATTCAGATTGTTGCACAATAATTCAGAACTTCATACAAGGAAGCTTATGTTTAAGACCTAGATGGGTTTCAAGCATGGATTTCTGAAGTTGTCTGCTTTGAAGGCCAATGCGACTTTGGGTTGAGGTGATCTACCACAGGTAAAAGACTGTGGGGTGTAATGGGTCTACAAGAAGGTCAAGTTAAGGCAGATGGGTCTTTTGTAAAGGTTAAAAGCAAGGTTGGTACTAAGGGTTATACAAAACTCATGGGATTTGACTATGATGAGCTTTTTCCCCTGTTGTGAAATAGTCTACATTAATGCATACTAGCAGCTGGCAGTAATGAAGGGTGGCGCACTATAGCAGTTTGGATGTGAAATAATGCTTTTTTGGGCATGGTGGACTGTAAAGGAGGAAGTATATATGAGGAATGCCAGTGGGATTCCTACTATAGACGGTCTGCAGATTGCCTTAGTATTTAGGTTTGAAAACAAGCTTTTCCAGCAGTGGTTTGCAAAGTTCTACAATGAACTCCATTCTCACTCGGGTCACACATCAAAACTGACTATTCTTTGTTTGTTTCAACATAAGGGAATCTCTTCTGTGGCTGGAGTGGTATGTAGAATGATATCATCAATCACAGGCAATGACCAAGCCTTCATTTCCTCAGCTCTAAGACATCAATTCTCAATGAGGTCTTAGTACAAGGATCTGGGAAGGTTTGAGTTATTTCTTGGGTTTGGAACGTTCCTATGTTTCCTTGATGGTGTAACCCTTAACACAGAGTAAAATTCACAAAGGAGCTCCCTTCTGCTAGTGTCTTCATCCTTCAAATCAGCAGTGACTCCTTTGCTCAGAATTTGAAGTTAAGTGCACATGAAGGAGTTCTCATTCACTGATCCATTTACACAGGAGCATGGATTGGAAAACTTACTTATCTAAACCCAACACTAGCCTGACCTTGGCTTATTCTGTTCACATTTAAGTAATTATGCAGCAACCAAGGACACACACTTGGGCAGGCCTTGCATATACTCTAATCATTATGTTGACTCCAACGAGGACAAGGCATTCTCATGCATGGTTTCTAAATTGGTTTCCAAGCATCTCGAGGATTCAGACTTGGGCTTCTTGCATTGATTCTAAGGAAATCTATTTCTCAGGTTTATGTTTGAAATTAGGAAACTCTCCCAATTTCCTGGAAATCCAAGAAACACAAACTACTGTTATCTAGATCATACCTCTGAAAGCAAGATACAAGCCGAGCTAATGCAGCCTCTGAAGTACTGATGGTGAGGTTATTAGGTGATCTGGGGGCTAAAAATTGCAGCGCTGTCCTCTACATTGTGATAATCAACCAGCCATCTTATATTGCCAGAATCCAGTCTTTCATTGACAGACTAAACATATAGCGGTGATTGTCCAATTTCACCAGGTAAGGTTTGGAGTTGCTACAATTACATCCTCCACTTCTCTCAGATTGCTGATGTTCTTACAAAAGATATTACCATCCAGCAATTCAACAATTTACTTCCAATATTGATGTTATCCACCAGGAGGATTGAGAGGGGTGGTTTGAGCATACCACTAATGAGTCAGCAAAAAAAAGCAAATACTGTTAAAGCAGTTAGTATGCAGTTAGTTTCAGTTAGTTTAACTAACTTATGTTTTGCAGCTAGCTTAGAATTTCCTATGTACATAGGATTTCTATAGTTTAAGGACATTCTCTTGTATTGTTCATGTATGTGAAATAATGAACACAATTCTTTCTTTTCTTCTTCTTTTCTTAAGAAGTTCTTCTTTCTCTCACATTACTGTTACACACAAACTCACAAAGATCATCTTATGATCAACTATTCACCCAAGGTTTCCTGTTTGTCTTTGCATAATATAGCAGTTATCTGAGCTTTTGACAGTATTGCTACGCACAACTGATAATTATTGATTTATTTTTATGAGACAATCGATAAATTACACCATTTTTATATATTAATGAACTTTAGATATTGTGCAATAACAGTATACGCATCGCGTGCACACTATGCTAGTTTAACTATGCGAAAGAGATGAATGCTAAAATCACTATAAGTTTTAAAAAAGAAAAAAGGAAAAAATACACAATGTTAATAATCAAATAAAAAAAAAATAAACTAAAGTTACATGAATATGAGAATGATAAGATTGTCTATTCATCGAAGTAATTTAAGCAAAGTTGGTTCAACTTATTTTGAAATTAATATTATGAATAAAAATCAAGTTATTTAATGCTAGTTTATTTTACCAAGGCAAATAAATAAATAAAGAGAAAATGTGAATGTTAAAAAGGATGTGTAAGTGTCAAGTGTGGGTGAAAAAATATGTGTCAAGTGTCAGTTGTATATTATGAGATCGTTATTATATATACATATTTATGTAACACCCACGATATTGGTTTAAGAGGATTTGTTAAGCTACTCATTTTGTAAGATACTCACAGTTAAGCGTACTCGGTTGAGAGTAGTTTTAGGATGGTGACTTCATGGGAATTTTCGGGTGCCAATGTGAAGTCAAAATGTGTGAAAGGACTCGTGTTACCTGTGGGGTCAAATTATTAGTCTAGGATACCCTTGTGAACGTGGCCCGACCCAATGTGTTTTCGTCCTTTTTCCTTAATTTAATTGGTTTCTACTTTGTTTTCTTTTGTTTTTGTTAGTCTCACCTTTTTGTCAAATAATTTTCCCCTAGTGGTGGAATTTAGACTTTTTGTTTTTTTTTTCCTCTTTTGTGAAATTAGGAATATTTAATTATTTTCTAATCCTAGATTTTAATATAATGAATTTTGTTCTAATGGTATTGTGTTTTGGGTTTCATTAACATCTGACTGCTCAATTCAATTTTTGGGGAAAGTAATTTCTCTGCAAGTATTGTCATCCGATAATTTTACATTACTGTATTTGGATCGATGTATTTGTTTCTTGGAATTGATATATTATTATATTTCCATTTGCTCATTAATTTCTTTAAATTTGATTATAAGTATCGTTTGATTTTTGTATATTAATGAATTTTTTAGTTTTCTCGAAAAAAAAACATAGATATCACGGGATGGAATTTAATCACTATTATGAATACTCTAAAACAGTAAAAATTGTAAGCGTGGTGGTTAGAATTTTAGTGCGTCAATGAAATTCTGGTTGTAAAGATCTAAGACGCATTGAGTCAACCGCAACCCTGTTAGGCTGTTGTTAAGTTATTGTATTGTTGTAACTTTGGAAAACATCGCTTCACTTTTCTTCTGTTTGTTCTCTCTTCTCCCTTCTTCCCCAAATCAAATCACTCATCATCTCCTTTCATCTCAGTTTGTAATAATAAAATAAAATAAAATAAAATAAAATAAAAATCCCACCTCTGATCAACAACAGTATGGCTTTCCTCTGATTGAGATTCTCAGTTTGCATCAACCGATGTTTTAAAGGAAGCTTCTTTTTCTTGAAGAAGAGAAGACAATGCTCAAAACTTCAATGGAAGGCAAGTTGTTTGTTTCGTTTCTTCTATTTTGCATCMCTTTTTCAATAATCTTTGATGGGGTTTTTGTAAACTGTGCCACCCCTTCACCTGAAAATGAGTTGTTTGATACTGCTAACCCTGAGACTGTAAAAGATAGCACTGACATTGATAATAATGGTGACCCTTTTCTGTATAATCAACACCAATCTCAAATTGATAAGTTAGAACAGCTAGTGAAAAATTTGAGTGAAATTGTGCAAAGATTAGAGTCCAAACTCGATGAATCGAACACCTATGAGAAAGCGGAAAATGCACACAACTATTTTATTGGCAAAGAAAAAGGTGATAGATCAACTTATACCCCCGGAAGGGATATAGGCATTCAAGATGACAGTTTCACAGGTAAGGCCGGAGATGGGAARCGATTGAAAATCGGTCCGATTACTAAATARAGTCCGTTTTGGTCTGAGAAATTCCAGTTTATGTCGGCAGTAAACATAGATTCAGTTGCTACTAGTGTTAATGTTTTGCCCTTTAGAGATTATGAAGGCATCAGTAAGTATATCGCGGTCGGTGATGATCACGGCCGAGTTTATGTCTTCTTGAGGAATGGGGATGTTTTGGTTGAGTTCTACACATTGTCTGATTCGCCTGTAACTGCTATGCTTTCGTACATGTCGGCTTATATGAACGAGAGCGTGCTGGTTACAGGACATAGTAATGGGGTGATCTTGACTCATAGGCTTTGGGAGACGTCCGTTTCTGAGGATTTGAGTTCCCTTCGTATGGAAAATCTTGTGGAATTGAATACTGGGGAGAGTGGGTCAGTTGGTTCATCAGTCTCGATTTTGGAAGTCCATCATGTTGCAAGATCCAGATATATTCTGTCAGTGGAAGAAAATGGAAAAATCAAAGTTTTTAAGGAAAATGGTACTTTGTATGGGTTGGCTGTGCCAACGAGCCGTCCCCTTGCATTCCTGAAGCAACGGCTTCTGTTCTTAATGGAGAGGGGTGCAGGATCTTTGGACTTAAGGACTATGAAGATTAGGGAGGCTGAATGTGAAGGTCTAAATGATTCAATGGTGAGGAARTATGTGTTTGATGCTACTGAGCGGTCAAAGGCATATGGATTCACATCATCAGGTGATCTGATTCACCTTCTATTATTAGGTGATGTAAACAACTTCAAATGTAGGGTTCGATCAAGGAAAAAGTTTGATATGGATGTGCCTCTTGCTTTTCAAGCAATTAAGGGATACTTACTGATCGTCGGCCAAGAAAGAATARACGTGTACAATGTTTCAACTCAGCACTACATCAGGTCTGGTGCTCCTCGACTTACATTTTCCGCTGGTYTAGAGGAGATCAAATCATCATTTTTACCTGGTCAGTCTGTGGATGACAACAGTGGGAAGAATACAATGCCATTGATTACTAGTGACCGTGAAGCGCTAGTTATTCTTGGTCTTGGAGGAGGATATGTGGGAATGTACCGCTCAAAACTTCCCACATCTAAAGGAGAGTCCAACACCGTTCTATGGACAAGCCCTGTGTTATTCTTCATTCTCTTCCTGTTCGGAGCATGGCAGTTCTTTGCCAAGAAGAAGGAAGCACTTACATCGTGGGGTCCAGATGACCCGTTTACTTCAAACACAGTCACAAGTGGAGCCCCGTTAGGATCTGGATCAGGAGATAGATCTTTCACCGACACATCTTCAAGAAATTCTGACATCATGGATTTGAGAGGCAATGGTTTAAGAGGTCCATCACGAAGGTATGCTTCTCCTTCTCGATATCCTGCTGGAGGCGGTGGCTCCTATAGACCAGGTGCAGTGGACACAAGCTCGAGACCATCATCTGTTGATCCAAATTATAGAGCGACCTCAGAGCTAAATTTCAGGGGCGCTAATCTTGAATCTTCTGGTTTCCCCAAGCGAAGAGAGAACATGTTTGTGAACAGCCAAGTTGTGGATGATGGCAACTGACTTGTAAAATCAGACTAAATTTTCCCTGTAGCAGGTTTGGCAATAAATTTTGTTTATGTTTTTTCCAGTGTACTTTCATCAATATGTGTTCATATGAAATCTATTTCAGTTCGATCTTCTACCATTAGTCGTGAATCATAATATGGATGTGATCTTCTGTTGTGAAGATAGAACTGATAATGCAAGAATTTGTTTAATAGTTCTATGCAGATATGTATATCTACACAGGTAATGTTTCCGATTCCTCATTTCTTGATCATTGTAGCTTTGTCTATCGTCAATTCATAAAGACTGGTTTGTTGTAGCTTGGAACATCAAATTTTATTTCAGTGGGGGCACAAGTGCACGACGAGTATTGTAGCAATCTTTGCCCCCATGAAGTATCTCCATGTCCTATGGTAATGGAATCGGAATGACCGAGTGGGATGTATAAGCGGCACAATTTCTTAGGAGCATTTGAAGTGCTTGGAAGAGACATTTTGTAGGACTCTAGTCTGTAGAGTATCTTGGTCATTTTCCCTTACATAAGGCTTGTATTCATTTTTTAAAAAAATTAAAAAAACTAATCCTTCCCCCATTTTCTGAAGCCTAGCACTTCGTGTACTGCTGTTACTTTGGGACTTGGAAATTACATTTTGCAACAATTCAATTTTCTGAAACCTAACAATTCATCTATTGCTGTTACTTTGCGGCTTGAACTTACATTTTGCAACAATTCAATTTTCTGAAGCCTAMCAATTCATCTACTGCTGTTACTTTGCGACTTGAACTTACATTTTGCAACAACTCAATTTTCTGAAGCCTAGCGATTCATCTACTGCTGTTACTTTGCGACTGAACTTACATTTTGCAACAATTCATTGTTTATCCTACAGTAAACACACACACACACATCAAAAATCCTAAAGTATACGCACGAGCCCATTCCAAATGCACACTGAAGTGCCATACTGTGAAAACTATCATTTTGAGCTTCCGAAGTGCTTTGCCACACTGAAGAACTTTTAAACAAAGTATTCACTAATATCGCCATTTGAGATTGCTTTTGCCCCTCTTTTACTCCCAACTACCGTAATTAACCAAATTATTACTTCGTATGAGTCTCACATCTATGATCGATTTCCCGTGGTAGCAATGTGGCATTTGCTCCAAGGAAAGACACGGTACAGACTGCAGCAACATTCCCTTAAAGAAATGATGTGGAACAAACTTGGTCAAAGATATCGATCCTGAGTATCACTGTTGCCGATGTATGAATATATGCATACTTGAAAGAGGTCACAGAAACACCTACTAATGAACTGTTCATTAGCAAAGCACAAGGTAAGAATCTGTTCCAGACCATTTGATACAAGTTTAAAAGAACAATGGTAACAAATTAACAATATTGCACTCCTAATGAACGAGCGTAATAGTTGGGGAGAATGACTGGTGTGCATATTAGGGAATTTTCCCGAGGAGACTAGGCAATATAGGGGTATTCGAGGAGACTGAGAATTAAAAAGGTTACACCACCTTTATGAGTTAATACGCAATCTCTTACTAATGAATATACACCCTAAATATCAAACATTTTTTAAAACATTAGGATTTAGGAAGGTAGTGTAGATGCAATAGACCTACACTCTAAACAATAATAACATAGACTTGATACACAATCACAATTTGAACTTCAAAAGTCTGGTACACAAAAAATTCAACCTGAAAAATGAGGCAGCTGTATTTCTTGTTTCAGATCTTCAATAGTGTTGGAAACGATGATGTCAAATTTACTCGTCATGCATTATTAACTACCGCCAAAGGATTTTAGTTGTGTCATATAGGCTGAATTGAAAAAGGCTTTTTGCAGTAGCTCAGCAGCAACAGTCTCAACATCTATGCTTCACAGATTTGCATTAACAATCAAGGCTCAGTGTGGTTATTTTTTTTTCTTACTGTCTTCATGCTTGATGAGCTGAACGGGAGCAGCAGGTATCCCGAACCACCACTCTCTGAGTCTCCTCAACCACTTGTAACTGCTTTCTTTTCTTAAAGGCATTTCCCTAGTGTATGGCTCCATTATAGCAAATAGAATAATGAATCTGAGTGGAACTAGCACGAATAATGCTGCTGTTAGAAGTAAAAAAATAGCAACCCTGCGRGTGGCCTGAAATACAGAAGAAAAAGACTAGTCATGAAGGAGTGAAATGGCAACTCAAACAATTAATTCTACCCACGCTAGTTGCAAATTCTTATCAGCTAGAGCAAACATTTGAAAGGGGGGAAGAAAGATTTGGAGCAGAACACAGATATTTTCTGAACAGGATGAGGTACTTGCGCAAGTAGGTCAGTACGAACACATGGAACTCATGCAAAAAAGATAACATTCAGTTAAAGGCTGATTTAACCAACATTTAACACACATGAGTTGTTAGGGTTTTGTGGTGGTGGGCGGGTTTTTCCGCAAGGTGGCAGTTTCATGGTATTGGTTGGTGGTACGGCTGGATTTGGGGGGAGGTTTCGTGGCGGTGGGAGGGGTGGGATTTTGTGGATAAGGGAGAGGTTTTGTGGGAGGGGATTGGTTTTGTGGGGTTGGGTTTTGTGATGTGTGGTGGTGGTGGTTTTGTGATGGTGGGTGGGGCATGGTGGTGATTTCGTTTGTGGTGGCTGGTGGGCTACTGTAACATGGTGGGTGGTGGGGCTCCTATAACATGGGTGGCGGTGGGAGGGAATGATTGTTTTGTCTTAACAAACATCCACAAAGGGAATAAGAGAAGTTGATTACTTCTCCCTATCTTACAACCCCCAAACTAAAATGTCATGTAAGAGGTCCCTCAATGGATATAATATTTCTACATATAGAGTATAATCACTTCATTCTTGTCTAGGGCTCATTCTAAAAACTTTCTTGCATTTAAGAATTATCAAACATGAATTTTAACACATAGCCTCTGATATACACACATGATAAGATCACAATCCCTTCATGAAAGAATGAAAACTAGTTCAAATTAGAAAGATACTACAAAAAGCAACAGTCACAAAAAACCTAACATAGTAACATAACGAATAAATACAACAAACAACACACACACACACACTGACAACTAGAAAACAGGTTGAAATTAATAATAGTTTAAGAAAACAAATTCCAATTAGCCCAAAATAAAGTAAGAATAAAAAACTGAAACCAAATCTTTTAGACAGGAGAGATACCTCTGGAAGTACAGCAAACAAAAGGGCTCTCATCTTTAGAAGAACAATATTCACAGCCTGAACCAACGCTTCTACTTGAGAAATTGCTTCTTGCAGTGTGATTAGCTGCTCCACAGCATTTTTATCGGGAGGCGCAACGATTCTAAAGGCATCTACCAATTTCCCTTTGTTACCAAGTCGGTGCCACAACATAAGCACCGCAAGTGAAACAAGAATGACCGGAGCTACAAATTTGACCCATCCACTGAAATTAAAAAAAAAACAAAAAAAAGTGTGCAAATTAGGTACTTCATTTAAATATATAAAATTTTCTCAATGGTAGCATTGTATTTTACTTTTTAGAATTTCCAATGGTAGCCCTAAACTTTTTAATTTCTCTAACGGTAGCCCTCAGATATTGTCTTATTCCCAAACGTAACATTATGAAGCAAAAAAAATGTTGAATTAGTGCTTTGGCATGCAAATTGAGGCATCATGTTTTGCAAATATCAACCTCAAATTAATTAGATGGAAGACATGCGGCATATATTATGGGGCATATCTTTATAAAAGAACGCCAGTATATCTTCCACGACCTAAATCCTTATTCTTCTCTTCAGCAACTAATGATCGATATATCATCTTATTGTAGAAAATGCTCACGTCGAAGTCCATTTAACAAAAACCCTAATCGATGATTGTTAATGTTCAAATATGACCCCATCTAGGTCTTCTTGAACCATTGCATCATGGCTTGATTGAATCACACAAACTCTTCGGCAAATTACATACAAGGTGTGTTCAATCTCTCACTAATATGACTTATGTTATTCTGTGAAAGTATCTTTATCTAGCAATACACATAAATTGTCTTCACGTATGMTTACACAATGCATTATATTTTACGTAGACCAAAAAAATAATCAAATAACCCTTTTCAGTATAGACAGGTTTTTTTCCCGGTTTTTGTGGGGTAACTTTAAGAGCAAAAAACCCTCTAAAAAGTGATGAGCTATGTTACACAAACTCGAGTTTGGGTGTCGTATCCAAGTAGGGATCACAGGATCAAACACTCTAGTTTTGAAAATTAGCGGATACAGTCAATCGAGTGTCTTGACCAAATTTTTAGACACCTCTACCCTATTAAGTATCTGAAAAATTATTTTGACATTTAAAACTTATAGCAAAAAATTTAAAACTTAAAATTATAAACTAAAAAATATACATTAATTAAATACTTAGTACGAAGTGAATAGCTATCTAGGAAAAAGAAATACTTGTATGTTCCCTTCCCAAAATAATGAATGGCACAACTATCCACTTCCCAAGGATTAAAAAATTAATTAGTCAATTAAGATAAAGCAAAACCATAGGGTATAATACTGTAAGTCACAACTTCAAAAGAAAAAACATTAAAAAGTAAAACAGTAGTAAATGAGTCGGCTAGAAAAGTGCAATTACTGAAGATGTTCAAATAAATATTCCAATTTGCCGGAAAAACACTGCAAAACCAACCTCCTTTTGTCTATTTTTTATCATCTCCTCCATCAACCTAGATACTTCTTTTGAGACACTTTTCTAGTTCGCTACTCGTCACTTAAACCCAGGCGTGTCGAGAATCTTATCGCACGTCGTGGCGAGTGTCTCGACACTCGCCAGTGAACAGAGAGTCGGGGTAACATAGGTTATGAGCTTGTTAGAGTARACAATTTCTTTACTCTTAGGGGCTGTTTGGTTTAGCACCGGGGAAAGGAAAGGAATAGACAAAAAGTTAGGAAGGAAAGAAAAGGAAAACCCTTRCCTTTCCTTTTTGTTTTTGTTTGGTATTCATTCAAAACCTCATCTCCTCCTTTCTCTACCACCACCATTATCACTTCACTTTCTCCCCTAAAACACCCAAAACCACTATCTCCTCTTTCATCGCTGCCAAGCCCATCATCCTCGCCGCATCCTCTTCCTATTCATTTCCCATCTTCATCGTCGTCAACTCGGCTCCACATCCTTTTCCTTGTCGCCCACCTTTGCTGCCACACCCATCCTCGTCGCCGCAACATCCTCATCGCCTCTCACCTCTCTCTCTCTCTCTTCCTAGATTTCGTGTTTCATGGTTGGTGATATTATGGTTGGTGGTTAGGGTTTTGTCATGGGTGGTTTTCATGGGAGTTCATGGGCGTAGTTTCTAGATTTGTGGTGGGTTGTTGTGGTTTCGTGGTGGGTGGTTTCGAGGTGTTAGGGTTTCGTAAAGGAAAGGTTTAGGGGGTTTGGGATGGTATTGCGGTGGTTCGACGATGGTGTAGGGTGGTGGTGTGGGGCGGTTGTGGTGAGGGGGTGGTCTGATGGTCAATGTTAGTCAAGGTGGTGGGTGATTTGATGGTCAACGTTGGTCAAGGGGGTGGTTTTGTGGTCAAGGCTAACAAGGAAAAGGGGCTATGTCATTCCTTTGGGGGTGTAGGGAATGGTTGTAGAGGGAAGTAAGGGAATGAATGAGGGTAGTTGAATGATTGTTTTGGTGTAACAAACTTAATTAAAGGGAATCAAGGTAATTGATTACCTTTCCGTTTTCTAAAGACCCCAAAACAAACATTCCCTTACAGGTTTAATATTAAAAAATCAAAAAGAATTTCTCACCTTTCCACCACCACACTATTTCCTTGTGCGTCACCACATCAATTGTCCCTCCATCATCCCACAAGTTTCCCTATTGCCCACAAAAAACTTTCCTTATACCCAAAGCCACCCTTTTGGAAACCCAAATTCTTAACCTATCTATCTCCCACCCTCCCCCCTTCCACCCTTATCTTGCACTAACCCCCTCAGTCTCTCTCTCTCTCTCTTTAAAGGTATAAACACATTTCATAAACACATTTGGTATCTTTAAAGGTATGAACCAAGCCTGTCCAAGCCCAAGCCTACACATATCTTAAGTAAAAGGGAACTCATGTCCCAGAGGCTTCACAATCTTAAAGTTTAAAACACTAGCCCCAGTCTACTTTAACCAACACTTAAGCGTAAACAATATGAATTTTCTTTTCTATCTCACTCAAAAAYCTAGTATGAAGATACCTCTCGTGGAATATCTAGTACACTGACTACATTCCTGTAGCTTCTCACCTAAATATCAGCTAAAAGACCCAAAATCTGAACTCAATCATCCCCTACAATTCATGATCATGGTATTAATCTTGCTGCATCAACGCATTGTGAGTTTGTGACCACATTTTAAAGGTTTTTAAGCATCCAACGATAGAGATATTACACTGCAAATCACCCTTATTTTCTGCAAAAGTATTACCATTAGGTCCATTAACACAATCGCTGTCTGAGATAAAAACAATGGTCATGTCTCATGACAAGTTTCCGACCATCAAAATTCTACAAGACAAGGAGTGCCTGATCACATGTAGAATGTCTGGATGCAAGATCTAAATTCTGAAAAAAGCTCCCGAAGCCTGAATTAGACCATAGTAAGGCTGAAGTTCTAATAAGAGCATCTTCTAAGCTAAGCTTTATATTCACATATAGAAACAAGTAAACAACAGCCACGTTCTTATGCCATTTCTACTGAGTAATCTATCTAAAAAGACTCAAATGAAAAAAAAACATATGTTAAACAAGCACGGACAATTTCAAGAACAAACTAAAACAAAAATTAGCATCCAAGCTTTTAATTTGCAGACATAGCTAGAACTCACACACAGATGCACACAKAAAAAAAAGCTCTAAAAGCATCAAAATTACCTCACAAATATATAGCACATCAACACCATGAATACTGTTGATTTGAAAGGTTCCTCCCATGAAGCCAAAAATTGAACACGGCCAGCTAGTAAAATCAGTGGAAAAAGCAATTCCTGCAAGAAGGATCAATCCTAACTTTATTCACTGCACGAACAAGGAAATTCAAGACAAGGGATCAAATATCTAAGCAAATTATACCAAGAAAATCTTCTTGAAGGGCAACAAATAAATATCATCCTCTCCAATGGAGCCATATGAGCAACTATTCTTAGACTTCGGGATTGTAGGACTAGAATTCCAAGAGTCCAKAGCAGAATATTTCATAACCAAGGATAAGAGAAAACATTTTAGAAAAAGTGTAGATTCATATTTTGGACTCAAGACACGGGCAATAATTAGATTTTCAAAAAATGTATATCATTCGTTTGAAAAAATTCATTGGGAAATCTTGTAAGTAACTAATGAAAATAGCTTCGGAAAATAAAACAAATATAGTATTGCATAAAAGAAGACTTAAATGACACTACTCCAATATAACATTTATTGTTTATGCAATGGGACAACTTTTAAGTGGTTTTCTTATTTTACATTTCTCATTCACACACACATGCCCCACTTCTTACTTTTTTAAAAAGCAAATATTCTGCTTTTATGTACTTTCTACTTTATGGTGGACASATGACAATTTGGTGTGTGTGTGTGTGTYTATATATATCCCAAATTGTCACGGCAAACTTTTTTTTCTAAGCATCGTGAGGGCGCTAGCACTCGCTAACCAGCCTTACAAACACACACAATAATAGCAAGCACGATAATAGCAAACACAAAAGCACAAACCGTATTACTGAATGTACGGAATTGCATGGGCCTTGGACATCTCCTAAGGTCCC
The DNA here is from genome assembly GCA_008642245.1 of Bassia scoparia. Taxonomy (NCBI): domain Eukaryota; kingdom Viridiplantae; phylum Streptophyta; class Magnoliopsida; order Caryophyllales; family Amaranthaceae; genus Bassia; species Bassia scoparia. Next base: position 40,889 of record SNQN01002562.1, on the reverse strand, counting down.
TATTTATACTAAACATAGGCAGAGAGAAGCCCCAACTGCCTCGGCGAGGAGACACAACYCTTCGCGCGCCTATGTGTCGCCTTTCTAAGGCTACATCACACACTAGGTCGAAGAGGCACAAGTCGCCCTTGGCACTAGTTCGTCCTAATCTGATCCTAGCAAGCCACATCAGCAATCCATGCATTCCTTTGCCAAGCCAATGAGATGCTGTCACATCATCGATCCTTTGTAAGCCTTTCCCAACCAATCATAATACCTRAACACACATACACACACAATCATGTGCCGCGCACATGACCTTTATATGGCATGTGAGATACCACACGCACATGCCACCCACGTGACTATCACCYACCTGAGTGTAACGATAGCAACCACATCGCGACGGGCCCACAAGTACCAACATTCTCGAGCCACCCGTATTAAACAAGCACCCATCAATATGCTCGTAGTGCCTAGCATAGCCCACACTAGTGCTAGGCATGCCCCCTAGCCATGCCCCATGGACAAAGGAAGGACCTTCCCCCTAAGGAGTCTAAATTAAATGAATGCTTCTACTCCTAGCAAACACCCAATTCAGACTTTAGCCATACAATCCGTACAGTTGTTCAGAATGCCGATAACTTGCCTCCAACTACCTTTATATTATTCCATGGATATCAACTAACACTTAAAGGACATCGGACCATACTTTGGAAACTTAGTGCTATATCAATCCCGAACATAACATCGCTTTGCTAATTGTTAATCGCCTTGCACCTTAGACCAAGGCACAATGCTACAAGGAGATGGCCTCACCATAGGGCCACTCCTACACACTAGTATGATAGACACGTAAACCTGCACACCATAGTACATACACACATGGCAGTGTACTGCCTTATTTAAATACATAGCACCTAACGTGCTCAACTAAGGCAATGCCCCTCACCAAGGCACGCCATGCCCGCACACGGGCAATAGGGGTCTTACAAACCACCCCCACTTGGAGAGAGATACTCTTCGATCTTGTCTTCGAACTGCCAAAGGTTTGTATCACGTTCCCAGCTAGCCTACTTTGGCGGACAGTTCTTCCARAAGACTAGATATTCGATCCTCCTATTCTTCTTGCTCTGGCCCTTCTCCTCCTATCAAGAACTTTTTCAACCTCCTTTGTGAATTGCTTCCTAACAGTTGGTGGATTCCGCTTAGTTGGTGGGTGCAACCCCTCCACATCCTCGTGGTACGACTTTAAGTAACTGACATGAAAAGTCGGGTAAACCTTCAACCTCTCGGGTAGGTTCAGGTGTAAGCACAYCACCAACTCTTTTGAACCACTTCAAACGGGCCATCGTATCTAGGAATTAAGGACCGCTGCACTGCTTAGAACTGATCTTCTTCCAAATCTGCGGAGTAAGTTTCAAAAACACCTTATCTCCGACATCAAACTCCAAAGGTCGTCTGCGTGCATCTGCATACTTCTTCATTCTACGGGAAGCCTTCTCTAGACTATCCCTTGCTTCTTCGAGGAGCTCCTGATCACTTYTAGCAAACCGATGTGCTCCAGGCAACCCACATCCTTACTTTGCTTGGCAATACTCATGCGGTGTCAATGCATCATCGGTTGCCAACCCATAGCGACCTCGAAGGGACTCATTCGTGTTGAGAACTCTTGTGCAGATTATCGCAAAATTGTGCAGTATCCATCAAATCCAACCAATTTCTCTGCGAAGCCGTCACGCAATGCCTTAGATACTCCTCCAACAAGGCATTAATACGCTCAGTTCGGATTAGCAGAGAAATTGGTTGAACATCTGTCTGTGGGTGATTAGCAGAGAGAACCTCAGTTCGGATCCCAACAAGTTGAACAAAGCAACCCAAAATCTCCCTGTAAATCTGGTGTCACGATCGTTGACAATATCCCGCGGCAAACCAAAATGTTTGACCACATGTYCCAAAAATAGCTTTGTTGCCYCCTCCGCAGGACAAGAATTCGGTGCTAGAATGAACATCGCATACTTTGAGAATCTATTAACGACCACCATTACACCATTACAGATTGTTGRCCATCCACACTAGGAAATCTCGAAATAAAGTCCATCAAAATTGAGACCCATGGCTTTTCTGCAATGGAAAGAGGTTGCAGAAGGGCAACCCACGTGACAAGATTTCACATATGCCTCCACTTCATTCCTCATCTTCGGCTAGAAGTAACTTCTCTCACAGATGATTTATTTGATAAATTGTCTAGGGCTACTTATTTTACGAAGTTASATTGCATTCTGGTTATTGGCAAGTTCGTATTAAGGAAGGTGATGAGTCCAAAACCACGTGTGTTAAACATTKTGGATCATATAAGTTTCTGGTCGGACAAATGCCCCAGGTACCTTCTACAATCTTATGAATGATGTGTTGTATGAATTCTTGGATAAATTGTGTTGTATAGCTTGATGATATTGTGGTGTACTCACAAACTTTGGAGGAGCATGTCAGTCATTTGAGATAGGCTTTTGACAAACTCATGGAGTACGAACTTTATGTCAAAAAGGAGAAGTGCGAGTTCGCTCAAACTGAAATCATGATTCTTGGGCACAAGATCAGTAAAGGGAAGGTTTGTATGGATGGTGCGAGCCATTGTGGATAGAGGTGGTCAAAAGCAACACGACACGAAATCGACACGTTATTAACGGGTTTGGGTTTGAGGCTCTTGACTCATTTATGTAAACGGGTTGACACGACACGACACGTTTATTAAACGGGTCGGGTTAGGGTTGGGAATTTCAACTCGGGGTTGACACGACACGACACGATTACACCTAGTTATATACATTAYTATGTAAAAAAGACGTGACACGCTAACTRGACACGAAAATGACCCGTTATTAGCGGGTTTTGTTCGAGGGTATCAACCCGTTTAAGTTAAAAGGGTTGACACGACACGACACGTTTATTAAACGGCTCGGGTTAGGGTTGAAGGGGCCCAACCCGTTTATGTGAGTGACACGACACGACACGTTACGTTGACCACCTCTAATTGTGGAATAGGAAGCACCGAAATCTGTTCCGGAGTTTGCGATCTTTTTTGGGTTTGGGTAACTACTATCGAAAGTTCATCAAGGGCTATTCTTAGAAAATTTCGTCACTTACCCATCTGTTGAAGAAAGGGTAGACGTGGGATGGTCAGAAAAGTGCCTAAGATGAGTTTGATAATTTGAAGAAGGTTGTGTCATCTGAGCCCGTATTGAAGTTACCAGAATTTGACAAACCATTTGAAGTGCATACTGTGGGAGAGCAATCGATGGGGTTCTTGTCCAAGAAGGACGCCCAGTTGCTTTCGAAGGGCGAAAGCTCAAGGAGGCAGAGGAGAAATACTCCACCCACGAGAAAYAAATGCTTGCGGTTGTCCATTGTCTATGGATTTGGAGACATTATTTGTTGGGTATTAAGTTCGTTGTGTTGACCGATAATGTGGCAAACACGTTCATRTAGTCGCAGAAGACATTGTCACCTAAACAGGCCCGTTGGAGGAATATGACTTCGCTTGGCACGGACGACACAATTGTGCCGGACGCCCTAAGTCGTAAGACACAAGAGATGGTTGCGYCAATTACTGCTATGGAGTCTGATTTCGCACAACGTATTCGAGAGGAATGCGAAAAGAATGCTGATTACCTTCAAATATGCAAACAAGTGAAAGACGGTTCAGTGCGGAGGTATTGGATTGAGGATGGGTTGTTGCTTGCACAAGGGAGRCGCTTGTATGTTCCATCAGGGAAATTGCGCCACGAATTAATGAGGTCAGTCCACGATTCTCTGTGGGCAGGCCATCTGGGAAGGGAGCGCACTCAGGCCTTGTTGGAGAGAAGTTACTTGTGGCCGAAGATGATGAATGAAGTGGAGGCATATGTGAAATCTTGTCACGTGTGCCAATTGGATAAGACAGAGTGAAGGAAGGAGGCCTTCTGCAGCCTCTTTCCTAGTGTGAATGGGCAACAATCTGTAATGGTGGTTGTTGATAGATTCTCAAAGTATGCGGTGTTCATTCCAACACCGAGGATTTTGGGTTGCTTTGTTCAACTTGTTGGGATCCGAACTGAGGTTCTCTCTGCTAATCACCCACAGACAGATGGGCAAACTGAGCGTATTAATGCCTTGTTGGAGGAGTATCTAAGGCATTGCGTGACGGCTTCGCAGAGAAATTGGTTGGATTTGATGGATACTGCACAATTTTGCGATAATCTGCACAAGAGTTCTCAACACGAATGAGTCCCTTCGAGGTCGCTATGGGTTGGCAACCGATGACGCATTGACACCGCATGAGATTGCCAAGCAAAGTACGGATGTGGGCTGCTTGCAGCACATCGGTTTGCTACAAGTCATCAGGAGCTCCTCGAAGAAGCAAGGGATAGTCTAGGGAAGGCTTCCCGTAGACGACCTTTGGAGTTTGATGTCGGAGATAAGGTGTTGTTGAAACTTACTCCGCAAATTTGGAAGAAGATCAGCTCTAATTAATTCCTAGATACGATGGTCCGTTTGAAGTGGTTCAAAGAGTTGGTGTTGTTGCTTACACGCTGAACTTGAGAGGTTGAAGGTTCACCCGATTTTTCATGTGAGTTACTTAAAGTCGTACCACGAGGATGTGGAYGGGCTGCACCCACCAACTAAGCGGAATCCACCAACTGTTGTYGATTAAGCAATTCACAAAGGAGGTTGAAAAAGTTCTTGACAGGAGAGAGAAGGGCCAGAGCAAGAAAAATGAAGGATCGAATATCTAGTCTTGTGGAAGAACTGTCCGCCAGAGTGAGGTAGCTGGGAACGTGATACAAACCTTTGGCAGTTCAAAGACAAGATCGAAGAGTATCTAACGAGGGCGTCAGCCTCTTCAAGTGGGGGTGGTTTGTAAGACCCCTATTGCGCGTGTGCGGGCATGGCGTGCCTTGGTGAGAGGCATTGCCTTAGTTGAGCACGTTAGGTGCTATGTATTTAAATAAGGCAGTACGCTGCTATGTGTGTATGTACTATGGTGTGCAGGTTTACGTGTCTATCATACTAGTGTGTAGGAGTGGCCCTATGGTGACGCCATCTCCTTGTAGCATTGTGCCTTGGTCTAAGGCGCAAGGCGATTAACGATTAGCAAAGCGATGTTATGTTCGGGATTYATATAGCACTAAGGGTCCAAAGTATGGTCCGAGGTCCTTTAAGTGTTAGTTGATATCCATGGAATAATYTAAAGGTCGTTGGAGGCTAACAGAAGAGCGGATCCAATACTAAGACGACTTCTTTCACTGAAAAGCAAGTACTTGAACAATTTTTGTTGAGATGAACGGTCAAGATGTGCATAAATGTAATAGTAAATTTGCAAATTTTTGTACATAAATGTGCATATTTTTTGGTTTTTGCACATTCACAGGAAAATTCATGCACATTTATGTATAAAAATTTGCACATTTACTTTTTTCATGAAATAAATCTCGACTCTCGATTCAAAATATATATATGTATGTATGTATATATATGGATGTATATATATATATATATATATATATAATTAGATTCATATGAGAACCACCCTTATTGTGAGAACTATGAGAACTTTAATCTAAGTCATCCAAATCAACCCAAACAAATCTCGGCCTTTCACTATTTAAGATGTTTTTTCTTTTTTTTTTTTCCCAAAATCCCACTCTCTGACTCTCTCTCCTCCCTCATTCTCTTCAACCCTTTCTCTCTCCATCCTCTCTCCTCTGCCACGCACTGCCACCATCCTCCGTCGCCGCACCACCGTCATCCCCAATCGCCGCACCACCGCCGTCCCCAGTTGCCGCACCGTCAACGCACCACTGCCGCCCTTGAACCACCCATTTCTCTCTCCTCCTTCCCCTTTCTTTCCCTAGTTCGTCGGCTTCTGGCGCACATCGCACCACCTCCAACGGCCACCNCACTGATGGAACTCAACACTCAAACAGAACAGTAAATAGACAAGAAATAGGAGAATGGTGGTGTATTTCATTCAACAAACAACCATATAAGGTGACTTTAGGCCACAAGTCTCAGTTAGTGTCTTTAGGACACAAATCTCAAGAGGATGCTAAAAGCAATACACAAAATGACATACTCCAAACTTCCACCCCAATTCCCTTTTAATTACCCACAGCACTACAAAACAAAAGGACAGAAAATTAATAAAAAGCTGCTACAAAAAGGCTTGCAGTCAATCCCAACTACTCCTCCTTTTCACTCTGCCTGCTGCACTGCTTGTCCACCAACATCTTGCATTCTTTGCTTACTGCTATCTTGTCTCTTTCTCCTTGAGTAGGTGATCACAGCAGGTGGTCCTTTTGGGTTCGTTGCACTCCCCCCTTCATGAAGAGCCACCTTGTCCTCAAGGTGGAGCTCTGGGAACCTCTCGTGCATTAAGTCCACTGCCTCCCAAGTGGCTTCGTCTTGGCTGCAGTCCCTCCATTGGATAAGGCATTCCCATTCATTACTGGTTGAGTTCCTTCGCAAGCTTAGCACCTTTTCTGGGTTGGCAGCCCACTCTAACTCCTCTGTGATGTGAGATGGTATAACAGGACTAGCCAAATGAGTTCCCAGGGCTTTTTTAAGTTGAGACACATGAAACACAGGATGTATGTGACATGAGTCGGGTAATTCCAACTTATAAGCTACCTTCCCAACACGAGCAAGGACCTTAAAGGGACCATAGTACCTCGGAGCCAGCTTCTCATTCACACGACGAGCCAAGGACCTCTGACGATATGGTTGGAGTTTAAGATAAACTTCATCACCCACAGCAAACTCCTCATCCCTCCTCTTATCTGCATTCTTTTTCATCCGCTGCTGGGCCCGAAGTAAATTCATTTGAAGATCTTCGATCATCCTATCCCTTTCTTGCAGCCACTCTTCCAGTGAGTCGATTGGAGTTTGCCCCCTTCCCACTTTAAACAACTTAGGTGGTTCCCGACCATACACCACTCGAAAAGGAGAAACTCCAGTCGATGTGTGAATAGATGTGTTGTAAGAAAACTCGGCCCAAGGAAGCCATTTAGCCCACGACTTGGGTTGCCCAGCTATGAAACAACGCAAATAGGTTTCCAAAACACGATTAACATTTTCCGTTTGACCATCGGTTTGGGGGTGATACGAAGTGCTTTTCTTTAACATGGACCCATGCAACCTAAATAGCTCTTTCCAAAAGTAGCTTAGAAAAATTCGATCACGATCTGACACAATAGAAGTTGGAATTCCATGGAGTCGGACAATCTCCCTCATAAACACCTCCGCAACAGTGATGGCAGTAAAGGGATGCTTAAGCCCTATGAAGTGGGCGTATTTGGACAGCCTATCGACTACCACAAGGATTGAGTCCATACCTTTGGATCGTGGCAGCCCTTCAACAAAATCGAGTGAAATGTCTTCCCATATAGCCTCCGGGATTGGAAGAGGTTGCAACAGCCCGGCTGGAAGCAATTGCGAATGCTTGCTTTGTTGACAAACCGGACACACCCGAACATAATTACTCACATCCCTTCTTATCCCCATCCAGTACCATTCGGCAGCCAATCTCAGGTACGTTTTGGTGTCACCCTGATGCCCTCCCACCGGAGTATCATGATATTCTCGGAGCAACACCGGAATAGTAGAGGAATTCTTCGGAATAACAAGGCGCCCCTTGTACACTAGTCGCCCATTACTGATGGAAAATCCCGGATGTAATATTGAGCCCTCTTGCACCTCCTTCCTGATTTTACTCAGCGTCGCATCGTTTTGGATTTCCTCGTCCAGCTCTGCCCAATTCACTCCCTGAACGGTCATCAAGCTAGATAGAATCACCTCGCCTCCCCCTTTTCTCGACAATGCATCTGCCACCCTGTTACAAGCCCCTGCCTTGTATTGAATTTCGAAATCAAAGCCAATTAACTTGCGCACCCAACGCTGAAAGTCGCTGTTAAGTTCACGTTGCTCCATGAGATACTTGAGACTCCTTTGATCCGTTCGAATAATAAAGTGCCTTCCGAGTAAATAATGCCTCCACTTTTCAATAGCAAGACAAACCGCCATAAGTTCCTTCTCATAAGTTGACTTCCCTTGCGAACGAGGACCCAATATCTTACTGTAGAAGGCCACGGGCTGTCCCTTCTGCATTAGAACCGCGCCCAATCCGTACCCCGACGCGTCTGCCTCCACCACAAAAGGCTGCTTGAAATCCGGCATAATTAGGACCGGTGCCTTAGTCATCGCTTGTTTGAGTTGTTTGAAAGCTCTCGTGGCCGATTCATTCCAGCCAAAATTATCTTTTTTGAGCTGCTCAGTTAATGGCTTGGCTATTTGGGCATATCCTTGTATAAATCTGCGATAGTAACCGGTTAGGCCTAGGAACCCTCGCAATTCCCGAAGATTTTTGGGTTCCGTCCACTCCTCCATAGCCCGGACCTTCTCCTTATCCACTGCTACACCTTCCGCCGAGATTACATGACCCAGGTAGGCTACTCGTGATTGCCCAAATTCACACTTCTTCTTGTTGGCTACTAACTGATGAAGTTTAAGCTTGGCCAACACCTCCCTCATATGCTCCACATGGCTAGCCTTATCACGGCTATAAATCAAAATATCATCGAAGAAGACCAAAATGAATTTCCGAAGATATGGACGAAAAACCTCATTCATTAGAGCTTGGAAAGTTGCCGGGGCGTTGGTGAGCCCGAATGGCATGACGAGGAACTCGTAGTGCCCCTCATGAGTCCGGAAAGCGGTCTTGTGAGTATCCTCCTTCCGAACCCGAATCTGATGATAACCCGATTTAAGATCCAGTTTCGAGAATACGGTGGCCCCGTGCAACTCATCGAGCAATTCATCGATGACCGGAATTGGGTATTTATCCGGCACAGTTTCGCGATTAAGGGCCCTATAATCCACACAAAAACGCCAACTTCCATCCTTCTTCTTAACCAAGAGCACAGGGCTTGAAAATGGGCTCACTGATGGTTTGATTATTCCTGCCTCTAACATTTCTTGGATTAATTTCTCAATTTCATCCTTCTGAAATTGGGGATATCGGTAAGGGCGTACGCTCACCGGCTGACTGCCTTCCTTGAGATGAATTGCATGTTCATGATTGCGACTGGGTGGCAGCCCCTTTATCGCCTGAAAAATTGCCTCGAACTCCCCCAACACATCGGTTAACCACCCCGGTTCATTCCCCCACGCAACCTCACTGCCATCCTCCTCCATTCTGCTCAGCTCCACCAAAATTCCCCCTCGTTCATGCTTGAGAGTCCTCATCATGGCCTTAAGAGATAGCCGAGTGTGAGCCAAAGATGGGTCTCCCCGTAGTACTCGTTCCACGCCGTTGTCCGAGAACTTCATAAGTTGTGTCTTCCAATTGGTTGTGATGGTTCCCAATTTCTCTAACCATTGAATTCCCAAAATAATATCAGTGTTTCCCAAAGGTAAGGGCAAGAATTTTTCCACCACCACCACACCACCGTCGAGCTCAATCCGCACCCCTTCACAACGCCCCTTGCCGGTTATGGTTTCTCCATTGCCCAAAAATACCCCGAATTCTCGATCCCCGTGAACCGCGAGCCCAACCTCCTCCACCACCGCCGGCGAGATAAAATTGTGAGTGGCGCCGGGGTCCACCATGACCACCACCCTTCGGTTTCCCAAAGTGCCGCCCAACTTCATAGTTCGTGGATTGGAAATTCCCACCACCGAGCATAAGGAGACCTCCGCCGCGGCCTCACTGTCGTTTCCCTCGGACCATTCTGCCACCTCATCACTGTCTTCCCCTTTTTCCTCACCAAGAATCAACACACTCATTTCTTTGTTTTTGCATTTGTGGCCTACACCCCACCTTTCGTCACACTTAAAACACAYACCTTTGCTTTTTCTTTCTTGGACTTCTGCTTCTGTGAGCCTTCTGGGTTTTGAATTCTTTTGGGCCGTTGTTGCGCTGGCCTGGTCCAATTTACAGACCCTTGGGATTCACTGGGAGCCTTGGGCCAAGACTTACTAGGATGCCCTGAGGATCCAGGCAGCCCATAAGCACTCACCAGCCCACCTGTTGGAGTGGGCTTAACCAAATTGGACCCTCCACCTGGCCTGATGGGTCCGGACCCATATGGCAGGGCCCCCCTGCGGGTCCCCACCCGATTACGTTCTTCGACCCGACCCGCTAACTCCATGGCATCCTCCAACGAATAAGGGTTCAAAACCCGCAACTCAGCCCGAATGTCCTCCTTCAATCCATGAATGAAATGGCCCAACATTAAGCTCTCGGGAATATCAACTAAGGGTGCTGCCATTTCAATAAATCTTTTCCGATACTCCTGGACCGTCGTCTCGTGCCTAACTGCCAGCCATTGCTCATGTAACGTCCCCGAGTGAGCCGGCCTAAATTGCCGCAACACTCTTGCCCTCAAATTCTCCCATGTTAATATTGGATGGCGGCGGTTTTCCCATTGAAACCACCTCAGAGCATCACCCTCCATTGCCACCACCGCGGCCTCCATCTTCTCCCTCTCGTTGAGTTGGTAGAAGTTGAAATATTTTTCCCCRCTGAGTATCCAGCCATCCGGATCCTTCCCCTCAAAAACGGGCATCTCAAGCCGCTTGTGCTTCCAGTGAGGACCACCGCCTCCTCCGCCGTCAAACTGTCCAGATTGTCTATTCGCCGCCCCACTGGCACTGTTRTCTCCTGCCCTACGCTGCCCTTCTGGTGACCTAGTTCGGTTTGCGGCGACCAAGGCTCGAATTTCATCAAAAAATCGATTTTGGTTGGCAAGGTTGGTGGCCGCCTGAGCTTCAAGACGCTGCACCGCCTCGTCCACCGTCTTCGTGATTACCTCCTTCAAATTATTCTCTTGACTTTCCATCCTGGTCTCGATTTCTTGGAATCTCAACTCCAACTCTCCCATCCGATCCTCCACCTCGTTGTATCGTTGTAGCGGCGAAGCCATTTTYAGCCCACTGGACCGACGTGCTCTGATACCAAGTGTAGCAAACTGACCCTGCTCTCCTCTCTCTCTCCC
>SNQN01002562.1:0-27557 GCA_008642245.1 Bassia scoparia | reverse complement strand
TATATATATATATATATATATATATATATATATATATATATATATATATGTCTGATAAAGGTTGAAAATGAGAACAATCTTCAATGTCTGGAACAGCAGAGTTGCTAATTGCAGAGCAACTGAAAAGAATGGAATGTCAACATATGTGGTTCAGTTCCTATTACGAATTTACTGCACAGCTAGATCTACAATTGCTGGACGAATGAGAGGTTAAAAGAACGCAAAAATTTCAGTCAGCCTAATGAAAATAAAATTAGTTAAAGTGGTACACTGGTACTCCTTGCCCTGTAGATAGAAGTTGAGAGCCTACGATTCATAGTATCACTTGTATTTCTACAGCCATAAAGTTCAAATTCCTATAATATTAGCTCTTAGTGCTGAGAGAATATTGATGAAAATACCAACTGAAACAAAATACTTAAATGTCTGTTTACCTTCATGATTGCTAAATTGGCATCAATCCCGTCAACTTTAACTTGGTTGACAGTCTCCTGTGCTGCTACAGCCCTTCCTGTGTCCACTTTTGATTGGTTCACGGCCACTTCCAAAGGATCTGCTTCACCCACACAGATATATCCACTACTAGATTTAGCTTCCTCAACAAATTCTACATCGTCCTGAAGAATTAATCCATATCTTCTTAATGCTAGCAATGAAACTGGAGATACTATAAGCTGTTTCTCTGTACAAACACTGCGAGATGAATCAGCTTGCGCACCACTCGTCCTTAAAAGTGCTAAACAACTAGACAAAGTTTCTAAGATTGTATCCCCGCCAGGAAGATTCTCAGCAAGGTTAAATAGCAGCAACGTTTTGTAATGTGATGAGAAAAAGTAGAAACCCTCCCGAACTGCACGGCAACGAAATATGCCCAGAATAGCCCTTGCTATTGCTTCAGATTCCATTATTCCTTTGAGTTGGTATTTCCTAACAAATCTGTGGGCAAGCAATATTTCCAGAGTCACATCCAACCAGTAGTCTCTCCTTGAGCTTCCTTTGAATTCAGGGAACTCCAGAAATATGGGCTCTGGTCTGTAATTGACAGAAATTAGCAACAAATTTGTTGACGTGTAGGCCGTGTAACAGATTCTGTGAGTTTAAATTACTGTGTATAACACAAGCTCTGGCCTCAGCTATGTAAAAAAATTAAAATAAGATAGGTGGTACCGCTATACATGTCTAAATCACAATAGAATAAACTCAAACATGAAACATAATCATGATACATACAATGAGACTGATCGGTACATCACAGCTTTGTCAAAAAGCCGAGCACCAAGCGGGCCGGTCAATTCAGGCTTTATAACCTGCTTCAAGTCCCTTGAGAGATCATATTGTGCAGGTTTATCATATTGCCCTACTCCCAATGACTCAAAATACATAGCTTTACTGCTTAGGGTCAACCTACCTGTGAGAAATAAAAGAGCCGCGAGCAGTTAATACCAGACGTGTAGGGAAAAATAAATTTCCAAATCAATATAATTACAACTGGCTCAGAAAACATATTAGGAATYTTGACTAGCAGAATACATACAAAATACACAGATACAAATAGCACTGTAATGATGCTCAGGTCCGCTATAAGCTGAGTGGGCAGGGTGTTTTCTTGATGGAGAAATGGAAAAGGATATTCCCACCTTTAAAACATCTGCTCAATATAATCCAAACACCTTTGGAATAATCCCACCTTTCTACCCTGATTGAGGATACTGTATTATCCCTACACTAATAGTAGTATGGATCAAAGTCCATCACTGATCCACTCACAAAGCTCTTAGATAGTAACATAGGTCACCAAGGATGCGAAAAGGAAAACTGTTTTTTCTATAGTTCTTACTTATATTAGCACCCATATCCTCCATAACTTTAATCTACAAAAATGCAAAAACTTTGAGCTTAATTACAAGTTTATTATACGATAAGTGTTAAAGCATAACACATTTTGAAACAACAAAATATTCTTGCGCTACCACTCATGGTTTAAAGATGAGGTTAACATCGCAAATGTGGACACCCACATTTGAACATCATAGTTATAACAAGCAATAGTGCAATAACAAAAAGTTTCAATATTATTAACAGTAAATGACAGAATAATGCTACATTACTTGCGTAAAAATATTCATCATTTCATCCACTTGCTTTTTTTTTGTCAAAATACCACATTACCCTTTATTATCTCACTTACGATTCTCTCACTAATTCCAAAATTACCCTCACTTTACCTCAAAAAAGTGGGCATCCTCTTTTCTCTAGTTTATTGAAATCCCTCCACTATCTCTATGTTCCATCTATATAATAACAAAGTAAGTTTTATAAACTTCAATGCTGACATAATAATTTCCATTTTATAAGTAAAATTATGGGGGGGGGGGGGGGGAACCTAAAACAAACACTCTCACCTCTTCTTTTTAGGTAAATGCAATACAGCAACAAAAACTGAGGAGGGAGAAGATTCCTATTCCCCTGTTGAGGTTGCTTAATGTAGGTCCACCAGTTACGCCATTTGAACATAAGGTTGAAGAAAAAACATTGCCAAAATAGGCAAAGATAGAATGTAAGAAGAACACCAAGGAACAAGCTAAAAGGGAAAAAGTAGAAAACCCAAAGAGAAATGGGGTACCGCTAGGGAAGGGGCATCATGTGATGAAGACAAAAATAAAGAAGAGTTATTGCCTAAATAAACAATAAAGGTCGTAACAATGTGAAATCTCCCATAAAAAGAAAGGGTTGCGACTATATTTGAAAAGGAAGAAGTAATTCTTATTTAAGGATCGGAAAAGAAAAGCAAATAGAAAGTGTAAGTGACAAATAAACTATGCTCATATCTATTTGACTCCCATTACCTATTAAGGGGACGTTGGTATGATCCTGTAAACYGAGAGTAACTTTACGTTTGGATTGAAAGGGGGGCATAACAAATTAGGAAGGGAATTGGAGGAGAGAGAAATGGAGGGATTAATTAGGAAGAAATTGATCTCTCCAATAACGGAAAGATTTGGAAGGAAAACTCATCATTTTTCCCTCCCCTACCTTTCTGGTGTGTGATCTGGCATATTTGGATGAGAAGGAATGCGTGGACTTTCGACAACAAACGAGTCTCTCTTGATGTGGTTATCCACAGGATTAATGGTGTACTGGCCGAGGTCGATTTGAGGTCCACTTTGCAGCCTGTTGCGTCCCCCCCTACAGCCTTMCCCACMAAATGGACTCCTCCCGATGTTGGAACTTATAAACTGAACTCTGATGCTGCCTCTTTGGGCAGCTTAGGGGGTGGCTTTGGTGGTGTTGTGAGGGACTGGGAGGGTGCTGTTAAGGTGGCCACTTGCCTTCGCATTGATTCTTCTTGGGAGGTGGATGTTTTGGAGGCAGCTGCGATGCGCCACGCCCTTCGGATTGCTCTTGACGCTGGCTTTAGCTCGCTTGTGTTGGAGACTGATTGCTATAAGGTGTTTCACCACCTCAAGTTTAATGTTCATGAAAATACTTTTTTTGGCAAAGTAGTGGATGATATTCGAAGACTTGTTGGGCTGTGCTCTTTGTGTTCTTTCTCTTTTGTCAAAAGAGCTGGTAATCAGGTGGCTCACACCTTAGCTAATATGAGTAAACTTTGTACTGAGATGAGGGTGTGGCTAGAAAACTTTCCATGTGATGTAGCTCCTTTTGTACTTGCTGATTTGGAGTAATAAATTTTGCCTCTTTTGGCTTTCCCGTCAAAAAAAAAAAAAAAAAACAAAGCCTAAAGGATTTTCATAAAGAGGGGAAAGAGTAATAAAAATTAAAAAGTGACGCCTTTAATACTTGTTGGTATAATAGTGGAATGAAAACAATTGAAAAATTTATAAATAGGAAAGGAAATATAATTTGTTTCCACTAATTTGCCTCGATAAACAAATGGGGGGCATGTGTTACCCTTTGGAAAAGGTATTTGTTACTTTTACTTCATACCAAACAACAAGACATGGAAACAAATATTTAAATCCCTTTCCTACATTAAAATTTTCAATACCAAACACCTCATAAATGGTTACCTAGATGYCCATAACTTTTTCAGGGTAGCCTTACAAAAAAATCAGTTGAGCCTTTGGACTAAGCATCATCATCTCCAAGAAATTTCAAGGTCGCCGAGATCTTTAGTTACAGCTACCAAAAAGAAGAGATTATCACTAATGAGAAAAAAGGGAAAATCAAAAGGCAAATATCTGAATAATATACTTACCTCCCCAGTTGGAGCTCTAAATCCAACACTTAAGTTGGTGAGCTCAATACACACTGACGTTTTTGTTACACACCAGTTGCAACAGCATATAACAGTTCAATAAACTACAAGAGTCCTCAGCAATACATTACAACATGATTACTATATTTAACCATGTAAGGGTGTTACAGCTCAGTGATGCATTATCACACGACTAATATATTTAACCATGTTACCACTACATGTAAATGCTTGCAACATTTTTTTACAAGCATTTATACATGCACTAAGGGCCTTCGGTAATGATATTGACAAAGGCCACTCTTGAGTCAGTGTTTCATCACTTCATGTGATACCACCACACATTAGAACCTATTATATCATCATACTTCAAGTCATGATCCTTCCTTTTAAWATTTTATTAGGAGCAATTCCAAATTGACATTGAAATTGAAAAAAGACAAACGGTAAATGGCAATAATAGGAGTATAGGGCCAGTAATTCCTTGTGATCCCCATGCTATAATACTTTCATTAAAAAACTTAGTTGATTCTCTTAGGCCCCAACATATCCCCAATCAATCCCAAGTATAGGAAGGCATGGCATAGTCATAGTATATAATCACTCTCAGCTGAATGTCCACCTTAATAAAACCCGTAACCAGCATGGAAAATCTATAACCGCGCACAACTTTCTCGATCACAYTAAAATGACAGATCATCATTAAAGAGACACTAGACAAATCATCAACTCACATCACGCAGCATATTTTTATGAAGGAAAATGACTTACCGGGCCATGCAGAGATGCCAATATGCTGAAGAATAGGCTGGGTAGGAACTGTCCCATCAACGTCTACAATGATCTCCCCGTCAACAAATTCAAGGTTTGATGAAGCGGACATCATACTTTTTGCACTCTTGATCACCCTGCAAAATAATAAGCATTAACAGAGTTCCAATTTCCAGATCAAGAAAGTTTTTCATGGTTGTTAAAATTTTTTTTTTTAAAAAAAAAAACACCCTGTCAAACAAATCTAAAGTGCATTGTCCGTTACTAGGAATGAACTATGCTAGATCATAAGTATGACAAACCAGAAATCCGTTATATTCTTCCTTATTCTTAAAAAACTTGATGTTACCCCCTCTCTCTCTCTCTCTCTCTCTCTCTCTCTCTAAAATAAAGGCAAAGTTGGCCGCAACAACATGAAATTGGGCAGAACAAAACAGCAGGAACTTGTAAGGCAGGAAAGGAAATTGATGCTTGAKTTTGAGAYCCTATGTTTGCTCAAACTATTAAAGGATGAGAATCATTAGAAGCATGTAGAATGCAACAATTTCCATTGAGAATCTTAGGTTTTGTTCTCACTTATGCTACACTATGCACCCACGTTATAAGTTCAGCCTAATGTACAACCATCAAGTTGCACCCCGTCCCAACTTTCCAACTAACAAAGTTGTAGCTTGCACCCCGTCCCAACTTCATAAGTTGTAAACGTGCATATATGTGCACATGCTTATAATTTGGATTCCAAAATAGGAGACAAACGCTTTTGGGTTGAAGAAGTGCATTGTGTAAACATTAAGTTGGGGAATAAGAATCACATGCACAAGGATGAGGTACTATAAAGCACAAACCGGACTAAAAGTGACAAAAGGAGCTAAAGCCTTAACGAATATGTTAACTGAAATTAATAATGTAGGAACTGAAATTGAGAAGCAAGCTGAATTGCCTAATATGTTAACCAAGCTAGCTAATTGCCTATAGCTAAATTGTTCAAATATATAAACCAGTTTCGGTATTTTAATCAATTAATCAAAGCCTTAATCTCATAAGTGGAGACRGCTACATGAACCATTTTATGTAGTCATCTACAAAGATCTTCCCAATCCACAACATCCCCTAAAATCAAATAGCTAATCTTGCTTCATATATTTCCTAGCCCCTTCCAACCAAGTCATTTGGGTCTCTCTCTCTCTCTCTCTCTCTCTCTCTCTCTCTCTCTCTCTCTCTCTAACTCTTAAAATCCCATCCCTCCACTCTTTGTACTTGTTCATCCCGCCAAACCATGCAAATGATTATCCTTTACCCCAACTTTCCTGTGCATAACTTCATTTTTAATTCTATCCCTTAGAGTTTTCTCGTACATCCATCCTAACATACGCATCTCTCCGACTTCCACATTTTTAATGTGTTCTTTCTTAGACTGCTCTTATGGCAAACCTATACTCCCTCTATTCCCAAAAAATTTTCCCCCTTTGACTTTGTACGGTTGCCAAAACTTCCTTATACAATTCATACCTTTAATTGTTAAATTCTAATGATTGAATATTAATAAAGTACTCATCGAGATGAATCAAACAATACACAACATGACTAAGTTTTTTCATCTAGATTGTGAATAATTTCGAACTTAGAACTAAGTGTGAAAAATCAAAGATTCTAAATGGGAAAAACTTTTGGGAACGAAGGGAGAAGAATTTTCCCTTCAACTTTAAAAGGATACTTTTTGTGCTTCAATTTTTATTAATAAAGTAAATAGATAAACAAGCATATGTAGTATATTAATCAATATATCTTCACAAATAGATGGAATAAGAAAATGGTTTTCAATATATTAACTGACAGTCATGTGAAGGACAACATTGCGGTCCTTGCGGATATTATTGTTCCTACATTAATAAATAATAATAGCTTCTYCTAGTTTGAAATCAACACAAGCATACCTTAGAATAAATAAACGATATATGCATGCAATGAGTGAGGCGACATGTTAGTAGTAGTCTGCACAAAAAAGGGTTGGTTGTTTAGGTTGACATTAAATTTTCAATTTAAGAAAAATTTGTACTTACAAATATATTAAAAACATTTGATGAACTCCACAAGTACTAACAAAAGTCAAGTTTATTTATTAAGAAAAACCCTTAAGGAACAAAAAAAATCATGTAAGTTCTTGCTTGAATCGTCTCAATATGTACTTTCCTACATTTTATAATAATTTGCCTATAAGTCAAAATGTCAATATTTAAAGTTGTGTCTCAAAAACAGTGTAAAAAGGAAGAACAATGAAGTACATTGAGATGTTTAAACTCCCACTGTCAGCACCCAAAGAAGTGTTTCAAAGGAAATAAAATAATGAAACAGGGAACAACAAAACAGAATGATTGATATTCACCGACGTCAAACAGATTACTATGTACCAGGTCACCAACATACCTATCAAGGTTCTGAAGGTATTTATCATATAAGAGAAAATGAAGCCTATTGCTTGAAGTATTTGTGAGTGCATCGAAAAGATTTTGGACAGTAGCCACATCAGCAATAACTGCACAAGCAGGTGCAATTCGTGCAAAAGCTTCAAGACCAACAGTTTTTTCATTATCAACCTAGTGATGAAGAAGGCAACAGACAAACAAATGAAAGTTAAAGACCAAAAAAAGTTCCAAAGAGAAATCATATATCCTCGAACATAAAGCACTTCAATCAATAAACAAATATCGTAACTTGATAAGGATTGAAACAATATGCACCAACCTGAACAGCCATAGCAGTTGAGCTTGAATAAAACAGAGACCATCCATCTTCATCTTCACCCTGTGTCTTACTGGGAGAAGTAGTTTCCTGCAAGATTACCAAATTATGAAGTCGTTATAATACTAATGGAATGCTATTTATAATACCAAAGTAGCCTACAAAGATCGTAAGCAATATAGTGGCTCACTTTGAATGATGTTTCGCCCTCAGGGCTTGGGGCTTCCCATGCAAGCATCATGTCATACGTCAAACGACGGAATTCCTTATCATTGAGATAATCAGCACGAGCAGTCAAGGCATTGAGTGCCCTATATGAGCAAAATTCTATAAAWATTCTAGCATATGTCATGGATTGCTTGCGACTTTCACCATCCTGTAATCCCTCAATGTCAAAAGAGGTACGCAATTCTTCTGTAGGAATGTTCAAAATCCTGTAAGCAAGTAACAACTCATCAAGACTGGACAAGGAAAGACATATGTGAGATGCAATTAGGCTGAGGAGGTGTTTGTTAGATAACCGTCAACGGTATGGAATGGATATGAATAAGGAGGGGAAAGGGCAATAAAAAGTGTTACTCTTACAACCCGTTTGATTATTGGAAATAAATTYTGGTAACGGGAATGAATTTGTATAGAAAAATACGAAGAAAATCCATGTTCATTCTCATGGTAATGCCATTGCATCATAAAAAGTCCATTTTTCTTCTTAAACTTCCATTCCCGCTCAATTCAATGTCATGCTTGGTATGGGGGTAATGTATTAAGGGTTAATAAAAGTCAAACTACAAAAAAAAAATAAGAAGAAAACATGTGAATTAAGATGGTGATAAATGAATAACGACATATTTTGTAACTAAAAAAAGGAGAGATAGTGTAATTATTACCCCGATATGAGGGTAACAATTACCCTAGTGTGAAGGAGGGTAACTATCTCCCCCCCAAATGAGGGTAATAGTTCCCTTTTCCTACCACCACCACTGGTAACTATCTCCCCCCAAATGAGGGTAATAGTTCCCTTTTCCTCCCACCACCACCACTTTATCCTCCCCACCACCGCCACTTTATCCTCCCCACCACCACTTCATCCTTCCCACCCCACCACTTCATCCTTCCCACCACCACTTCATCCATTTATTTTTACCTTTAAACACCTTTGTTTTCACAAATTTGACTTTTATTAACCCCCTTAATGCATTACCCCCATACCAAGCATTGCCTTAAGTGGTAATGACAGGTAATGAAAACTCATAAGAAATTTTGTCTTCATAAGGTTGGGGTAAGATTGTTTCTCCCATCGAAAAAAAAAGGAGTGAATAACTTGATTCCTCATGGCCAGTAGATATTTTAATAGTTCTTACCTATTTATATTACACTTAAAATTCATTCTCATTCTCAGTATTTAGTCCAACAACCAAACGAGCCGTTAATTATAAWTATTGTCTATTACGAGGAGGAGTGTGTTACCATTTGAACCGATGTTCATTACTTATAAGTTAGGCAAAATTGGCCGCAACAGCATAAACTTGATGCGAGGTGCACAAAATAACACCAACTTGATCGGGTGCACAAAATAACACCAACTTGATCGGGTGCACATAACACACACCAATTTGGAGCTCGGGTGCAACGCACAGCATAAACTTGAATTTGTGGGCACATGGCAACACCAACTTGAACCTCGGGTGCACCAATTTGAAGCTCCATTACTTGTAAATATGTCACTTATGCTATGTGTTGCACCTGAGCTTCAAGTTAGTGTTGTTATGTGCACCCGATCAAGTTGGTGTTGTTTTGTGCACCTTGCCTCCAAATTCGTGCTGTTGGGACCAATTTTGCCTATAAGTTATAACTGTGATACTTTCCAATTGTTTGAATCCATTTCCTAAATTAAAAATAAAAAAATTAAAAAAAAAATAAAACCATGCCAAACACACTCTAAAAGACTAAAACTTAGTACTCCTATTTAATTGTGAGTTAAAGCATTGCATTAATCAATAGGTGCATTCAAAAACAGTAAGCAGAACAGCCCTAATTCTGGCACAGCAAGTATGAAAGAATCATAACATATCATACATGAATACATCATATATCAATTAAAAGTAAAAGAAATGGATATGCAGAAATAATCACAACTAACAAAGAAAGAATAAGGATTACTTGGAGCAACGGGAGACAACAGAGTTAGCAAGAGGAGAGAGAAAGGGGAATGATTTGGGGGAATCGGCGGAGAGAGGAGAACGAGGACTGGAGTTCCGGCGTTGGAAAATAGTCATCAAGTTGTCGAACATGCCACCTTTATTATTATTCTCCATTTTTGCTGATCATTCAAACTCAATGCCAGTTGCTTTTTTAGTTACCAAACAACAGCAACGAGATTTGGCGCGTACCGTTACAAGCACAGACTAATCCGACCTTGTACTGCCATCGCCATCATTTCTTAAGCTCAAATTCAAATTTCCGAAATCAAAATCAAAAAGTAATTCACAAGTTAGCAATCGGTGATTTTCATTGCCAAAGAAAAAGAATCGGTTGAAGTTGGACACTTCAAGAACCAGAAGATACTTTGGGAAATTGTGTTTGATAATACGAACTTATTTTAATGAATTGATTAGGCACCTCTCCTTTTAAAAGCTTTTTACAAGGAAAATTGATGCGTGGATATTATATCATGTTTTCACTTTCTTTTTATTGTTTATTGGCATTGATTTAAGCTTATTTTCGCTAATTGCCTACTAACAAATGCTCTTTTAGTGTTTTGAATTTTATTGGTAAGTTTGATAGGGTTATAATGATATAATTTCCTCATTCCCGACATCAGTTAAAACACTAAGAATTTATTGGTGAGAAGTTACCATGGTTTAGATAGAGTATTAATAGAAGATTGCATCATTGAGTATCGCAAAATAACTTTAATCTAAATTCGAGTTGAAAACGAAGAATATGATTGTCAATTACAAAAGTATTAAATTATTGACACGTGATCACTCTTTTGTCTATATCTCATGTTTTGCACATTGTATGGATGCGAATCTTAACTGGATTGGAAACTAGACTTAAATAGCTTGAAAACAATAGATCATATGCCTATATTGGTTGCTCATAACTCAAGATACAGCCTTCGGAAAAATGACATAGTGAATACTACGAACCCGGTTTTGTATTACAAACCAAGTAGTAAATTTATAATGTGGGTCCTAATTAGGTGATGGCAACGGATCGAATCTGGATCGGATCCTACTGGATCCGGATCCAGATCCAGAATCAGTTTTTTAGGGAAGGATCCAGATCCGATCCGTATCCGTCGGATATTTTCTTAGAATCCAAATCCATATTCGACGGATCTTACGGATACGGATCTAAAACGGATCCTACGAATAATTGCAAAATTTTCGCCATTTGAAGTTGCCCGAAAACAACATTAATAATTCAAGCCTTCCATTACATTTTTTTTTGGGTCAACTACTTCAAAATAAACAAAGTACACCACTACAAGTCCACAAAGTTCACACAATACAAGTAAAAATATAAACAAAATTACACACTAACAAGTCCACAAGGAAATAAAAATATATGTATTATTAAAAAAACGAATCCTGTGACAAAATATAGCTATTTATAAATATATATCAACCGTCTTGCGGCCCCTGTTGCCGCGTCGGCGGCCACCCACCGCGCCAGTTGTCGGTCCTCCTCTTTTCCCCTTCTTCTTTTCTTCTTCCTTTGTTTTAATCTTTTCTTATAACTTGTTTAAACCTTAAATTATTTATGATCTAATTTTTAATACTAATTCTTTGAGACATAACATATTATGAATTGCAATGCTTATGAGTTTTATGATGATAATTTCAATTGAAAATTTCAGATTATTGAATTATAAAATTAGGGTTTTAAAATAAGGTTTTTCAGTTTAGTATTTGATTTTTATTTATTTATGATATCAATAAATTTCAAAATTGTCCGATAATGTTATACTAATTACAATTGTGTATAATTTTCAGAATTTTCAAAGCATGTTACTATTTTAAAAAAGATCGTTTTTGAATCGACAGTTTCGGGTTCTAAGTTTGGTTTTTATTTTCATTATTTTTCTATTTTGTCAATAATTACGAAATTTGTCGAGTGATCTCTATGATATTATATAGGGACATGCAAACGGGGCGGGCGGGGCGGATATTGCAATTCCTATCCCCATCCCCACCTACTTATGGAATCCCCATCCCCGTACCCATCTCCGCGGCGGATATTTCTTTTATCCTCATCCCCGCCCCGGCGGGGACATATATTGAACTATCCCCGCCCCATGACCCAGGTGGGTCTCCATACCCACCTCATACCCGTAGTCCCCGCCCCACTACCCGCCAAAATCCCACCTAAGACCCATGAAATTCCACAAGGCCAAATAACACACAAACAAGGCCCAAAAAAAAACTACTCACAATACAGATATAATAAGCCCCAAAAAAATAAAAATATAAATAAATTCTTCAATTAGTAACCAAAAAATAAAAATTCAATATTAATTTAAAAATGCGGCGGGGCGGGGATGGAGCGGAGGTACCAAAAACCATCTCCCACCCCTATCCCCGCGGTGGGTACAATTTTCATCCCCATCCCCGTCAAAGTTGGAACCATCCCGCGGGCGGGATGGGGCGGGTCTCCTACTTGACCCGCCCCACTGCATCCCTAATATTATACACCCTTGTTGAAAATTTTCTGAATTTTTCCAAGCAGATTTACGATTTTAATAAATCGTTTTCGAATGGACTGTTTTTTCGTAAATCTGTTCGGTTTTTGATTTTTACTTATTTTCTGTTCATCTATAATTTACGAAAAATTTGTGTGAATATTTCTGTATACAATTATACACTCTGTATAAAAGTTTCATAAATTTTAGTATAGTTTTAGTATTTAATAAATTATTACAATAGTGACAATTTTCGATTACAAAATATGTTTTGTTATTAAAATTAATTAAAATATTTGGCACGAAAATACAAGTTAATTATGATATTTTCGAGTTATTAACATATTCAAGGTGACTTTTAACCATTTAAAATTATTGGCTTTAAAGTTTTTAAAGAAATAAATGAATGGCTTATTGTATAAGCGTTGAAGTTAATCTTTAAAACATGTTCGAGATTGATTTTTAAAAAGTTTATGGGGTTTCAAGGGAATATGTTGCCTGTATTTTGTGTTATAATCAATAATAATTGATTTCTATTTGTTGTAGGAGGAAAATCTCTCTTAGTTATTGTTGAAGTGAAAACCACATAGCTGGATTGTTTCTTTTCAAGGTACGTACTACTTTGCGGAATCTTGATCTTAAAGTTGTTTGAGGATGTTTTGATGACTTAGAAGACATGAGTAGGAAACTCCAAAGATTTGTTTGGTACTTCACAAATGATATTAATTGTTTTATCATGGCTATATTTTGTAGAGACTGATGAATATTGTGGAATTGATTATTCATCGAGTTTTGGATATGGAGAGGTTGACAACTAGTCAATTATTTTTATTAATTGTTTTGGTCTATCGAGGAATTAATTGGAGTCAAGTATAACTTGTTCCATGAGGTAATGATAAACAACGGATGAATTAAGTGGGGTCAAGTTTAACTTACACCATGAGGTGATTTATTACTCGTTCATGATATGGTGTATGAATTGAGTAAAGGGAAGTGTTCAGTCTTAATGACGAGTTAGTGGCTTGTCCAACAAGTTTATTAATTAAAGTAACGGTTCGTGTTAAAAAAAATTCAGATGTATGTGTTTTGTTTTGTGAGTCAATAAACTTGTCAATAATTAACAACTCAATATAACACGATGACATAAACTCTGAACTTGGCACGTCTAGAGTATTGACAATTCAGGGGTTGGGGTTGAGCACTATATTCGCTTCCTTCCGAGAGCCGTTTGATCAACGCGTCTCTCTTCACTATTTTATAACGGATTTTATCCAAATTGGGGTTAGTTGAGATCTCATCTAACTATGGTGACGAGTTCGCGCCCTCTTCGCCATCTTTTAATGGTTTTTAATGCCTTTCGCGGGGAGGGCATGTGTTCTGTGGCAAGTATGGTGTCTGATGACACTTGATGTCTGGTTGATGTTCCTAAATTGTGAACATGGGTTTGGACAGCTTATCTGTTGCTCATATCTTAACAAATTAATAAAATGTATTGAGTTTTAGATTGGAGTCGAGTAAGTCATTTTGCAGTACAATCTAGTTAACAGAAGCAATGAACGATTGATTGATTGTATTGAACAGTTTAGTATGTAAAAAATGTAATTGATGAATTTTGGTTGAGTTTGGGATCAGTTGTTATGTATTAGTATTAGTTAAGTGGTTATGAACAACCACAATTGGGTTTTCTTTGTCTCTAAACAGGTGTCGTAACTCGGTATGTCTAGTTTTTAGGGGAGATGTTATCCGTTGTTTCTCCGCTTTCGTATTGTGTATGTACTCAGCTTGCTGATTGCGTGTTTTTGTGTGTTGTCCACATTTTCTTCCCTTGGTGGACTTGTGATGATCCTTATTTCACTTGGAAATTATGGAGCAGACTTTTTACAGATTTGTAATCAGTGACTAACCTTGGATGGTTGGGATGAGTAAGAGCCGATCGTATTTAATAATTTTGTTCAGGCATCGGAACCTTACATA
Source organism: Bassia scoparia (assembly GCA_008642245.1). NCBI lineage: Eukaryota > Viridiplantae > Streptophyta > Magnoliopsida > Caryophyllales > Amaranthaceae > Bassia > Bassia scoparia. Next base: position 13,167 of record SNQN01002562.1, on the reverse strand, counting down.
ACGATTTTATGTTCGAGTTTATTATGTTTGAAAGGAATTTATGACCGTTACTTTGCGAATAAGGACCTTGATGGTTTCCAACTTGTCAAATGAATTTTTAGTATTTCAGATTTTTAACACTTTGGTTTGAACTATTGATGTATTGATTTATGCATGGTTTTCCCCCTCATTCTCTTGTTCATTTTAGAATGATTTTGGCTCCTGTAAAGGCCTTGTTGCTACTAATATTGTGTGTTTAGTGTTTTGATTAGTTTCAGGATCTTTTTCAATGCATTTGGATCGATTTGGGCTGATTAGAAGTCACTACGGAGCTTTGAGAGGAGTAGCGAGGAGCTAGGAGTGGAGCTATGGACATCATGCTCACTCTTTTGGTCAAAGTCAAGTTTCGTATGTCAGATTAGGTGACTCAGTTGCATTGGAAACCTAGACTTCGAGAGCTTCGATTTGATAGGTCATATGCCTAAAATTGGACAACCAGAGCTCGAGATTATGGCCTTCGGAAGATAGCCCAGCGAGTCTGCCACGTATAGACTCAAACCGATCGGTTTGACTTAAACCGATCGGTTCAGGGTCGTTTTTTGCGATTTAATTATTCTCTTTTAGGCTGATTTATGGAGGTTAGGATAGTCTTTTGAGAGGCTCATTTAATTTAGAAAATAGCAGGAGTATATAAGAGGAGAAAATTCCTAATTTTGTAAAATATCTTTTATTCTATTATTCGAGTTTTCATCAAAAGAGAAAGAATTCCCAATTACGTATTGTGAACCCTGAGTTTTTGGCTTTTTCATAGAATTCAATCATTCATCATCAATTGCAATCCTTCTTTTGGTAATTAATCTTCCTTATTTATTTTCCTTATTGCTTTCAATTATTTATGCTTTTGATTTATTGTTTCAATTAATTTTAGGTTCTCAATTATTATTTCCAATTATTCTAGGTTTATTATTGCTTTTAATTATTCTTTGCTTGAATATGTTATCCCAATTACAATCATCATGTTTAGTTTAATTATGAGCGAGTAGTTAATTTCTAGAGCGATTGGGGACTATAGACCAATATGATTGATTATTAATTGGTTATTCAATTCATGGCTTGGCCTTAATCAAAATTCCTATTAGATTGTTATTCATGTAATCAATTTCGTAGGGCCCGACTTAATTGCTTAATCTGATTAGTCACAAGTCTTCTAGATTCTAGCGATTGAGACTTAGAACAAGATCAACATCAATAGTAGAACGAGACTTTCTATAGGTCGAGAGATACGGTTAGGAGTATTCTATGGTTTAATTGATGTCGAGAGAGCTTTATCCTGTTTGATTATGCCATGTTATGAATTGTTGATGCCAATTTTGTAGTCAATTACTGCTATATGTGAACCATAAGCTCTAGATTTCTTTTATCATATAGTTAATCTCTTCTGTTAATCGTGTCATTTAGTTTAGGTAGTCTTAAATCACAAATCAACGTTTCTCTTGCTAGTTTTAGATGCTTATATTCAATTAATCAGTAGTTGTGTTTCCTCGTGGATACGATCCTGTTACTAGACCTGGGCATAACGTGTCGTGTCGTGTCGAAATAATAAACGGGTTGGCAAACCCTAACGGGCCGCACCTGTTATGTTAAAGGGTTGATCAGGGTCCTGACCTATGGAACCCAGACCTTGACACGGACCCGTCAAACCTGAATTCAACCCGTTTATACCTGAATTTTTAAGGTCACGGCGGTAAAGTGGGCTAAAAATTTACAATATTACACTATGTATTTTATTGTTTGAGGTAGTTTCTTGCACATGCCCTTGATACTTAGTGTTCTGCCAAAGTGGCGCATAAATTGACCTAGCTGAGTTAAGATTAGGAATTAACACAATAAGGCAAATAACCAAACTTAAACTGTTAAAAAAAAAGCAGGTTTATTTACTGATACTCCGTACTCATAATATAACACTCACATAATACAATTACAAATTAAATTACAACAGTCCAAAATTTCAATTAAAAATTAAAAACAACTCAAATGGTAATTGCCTAAATATTCCAGCTTCAAAGCCTTCAATCAAACATATCTTCTTCATTTCCCACCAGTTGAAATCGCACTAATTTGCAAACAAACAAAAAAAAATTATATTATGAGAAATTCATAATTTCACAAGCATTCCAGAAACAAGCTAAATAAACATGCATTCATAATTTTTCGATAAAATCAACACGTAAATTAAAACTAAAATATTCCGCATTTGAAATCAACTGAAAACAAATAATTTCAGGGTTTATTGAAAATCATGGAAAAAAATTCAGCAAAAGCAAGAAACAAAATATCAGATCTTAAATTCAACACCAAATGCTACAGAAAAAAACGAGCCACAAATAGTCAATACTACAGAAAAAACAAATAATTTCAAGCCTAAAAATTGAAAAACAAAATCAACCAACAATTAGCATTAAAATATAAATTCGACAAAAAAAATAATTTCGTTAACTTACCTTGCTGAAATTGCCAACAAAAAAATAATTCGACAAAAAAACAGAGGAAAAAAAGAATATTGTAAAAGAATCGTTCATTAAAATTAGATGGAATTGCAAAATAAGGCATAATTTCGAAAATTAAACAAGTCATACAACAAACAATAAACATTAAACACAAAAAATCGAGTAAAAATAAAAGAAAACTAGTAAGTTACCTTGTGAATTTGAGTTGATGAATTATGAAAACGTTAGATAATCGGCCAAGATGCATGTATGAAGGAACCAGATTTTTGAGATCTACGAATGAGAAAGGCTAGAATGAGAAAGAGCGGTAGAGAAGAAATGAAATGAAAAAAAAAGAGTGATGGCTGCTACTTAGGGTAATCGGTAATGAATGAATGAATGATAGGGTTGTTGTTTTGATTGTTAAAAGTGGGCTATTGGGCTTGTGTGATAAGCATTTCAAGTGGGCTGTGTGAAACTTGACTGATGCTATAAAAAGAGTTACTTTTCTTTCGGTTAATGGTTATGCGGTTAAGGACCTAAACCCGAAACCCAACCCGTTTAAAACCCGGGTCTGTCGTGCCGTTCACTAGATTAAACGGGTTGAGCTCCTTGACCCAAAACCCGCCTAATTTCGGCCGGGTTTCGTTGTCGTGTTGGCGGGTCGTGTCGCGTTTGCCCAGCTCTTACCTGTTACCACTAGCTGCAGGTAGTTTTAATAGGTATTTTTTATAGGTGTGCCGACAATCCTGTCAACTATTTGCCTATCATTGGTTGCCCGCTGCAAAATATTTTGTTAGCCTAACGCTTTTAACACGTGGCAGTGCATGGCCAATATTCTCCGTATTTTCGGCCTTAATATTTTCACAAGTAAAAGGAGAATTATTGGGGTGTTACAAAGTACCCAAATAAGAAATTCTAATATTAATTAGACAATTAAAAACAAGTTGGGAAAAATTATTAATTAAACTAATTGAAAGCGTTTTAAAATATAAAGTCTAACAAGTATGAGAAGTTAGTTCTAGGTTCGGGTTTCACCAATTATTATTCTAATTTCCTGATATAAAATTAATTGTAGGGTTGAAATAATATATTGCAATTGATCGATTTTTCTAATATATTATAATCTCCTCTCCCAATGTAAATACGATATATCTATATCAATATTACGTTTACTTCCGTGGATCATAATAATTGACATAACTCATTAAGAACAGAATTCAAGTAAAAGACCCACCCCAAATAGTATACCAAAATTATACCACTTAAAAGTTTGTTAATCCCACGAACTATATTAAACTTTCACTCCCGCTAATAATTTAATACCTTAAAACATAATTCAATTGGCCAGATCATTATACGAAATAATAACAAGATTTAAACAAAATTGCAATACCCAAACAAATATATTCAAAAAACATTGAATGATAATAAAAAGCTACATCCCTAACCTAGGAACAATGAAATTTAGCAAGACATAGTGATAAAGTAATCCAATTGTATAAACATTGAAAAATCAATTATTTCGGACATAATAATTATTCAAAGTTGTAACAATTAAAGGAAGGAACAGATTAAACTCTGAATAAACGAATCGCGTCCGAAATTCGACTCCGGCTTGTGTTCGTGGCGTCTTGATCTCCTCGCCTTAGATGCGTCTCATCCGCTTGCGTGAGTGCGTGACTTTTTTTTTTGTCTCCTCCTGTCAGTCCCCCTCTTATGTGTGAATATGAGTATATTGTTGTTAGCCCATCAAACTTGGGTCAGTTTTCTTCAAAATGGACCCAAAAAAACATTTTACAAGGCTCAATGCCCAATCCCAATTCACCAAATACCAAATACGTACAATACAAAATACATATAAAATACGTATAAAATGTTGGGCCTTACTCCTTCAAGTCCAATTCTACATTCAAACCTATTAAGGTCTTATTTCACAAGATTGTGACATTGACAATCCTAACATTTCTCATGGGTCTATAAATACCCATACATTGCTCAAAAAAGGACCATTCCATTACATTACCAAAATTAAAGAACATCAATTCAATACTTTCCTCTTTTTACGCTCTCTTTCCCTCTTTATACAAACACTAACTTGAGCGTCGGTATAAGGGGCGATAATCCCTTAGAGATTACTCGCCTTTTGCAGGGTGTACGTGGTGGGCACACGTGTACGCACGACCTCAAACCAGCTTTGAAGAAACTCATCTTTGGCTTGCGAAAGGAACTCACTCACCAGCGTCAAGAGAAGTCTTACCCCGAACTCACAAATAGTGTCTCACCCAAGGGCTGGAACTTGCGCCGTCTGTAGGGGACAGACAATTTTCAGATGGTGAGTGAAGTTCTACATCCAATGCACAACATGGTCATCAAGACCAAAGCAAAATTGATCAAAACTCTTTCATGATGATGTCTCTCTTCCTCATCCCGGTGGGAAAGAGAGGGAAGCTGATTGCTCATTACTACTAACCAGGAAGCAAAGAAGTTGACCTAGGACAATGCATTCGTGCGTGGGACAATTGTCGTGACTAATGAAGGACCTTTCTGGTATGATGGACTCCATTCAAGTCCTGAAGGCAGAAAAGGCCGCAGCTGAACAGGCCAAGATAGCAGGCCGAGCAAGCAGCTGGCCCAAGCTAAGAAAACATATGAAGAAGAGCTGAAAGGAAAAGCTAGAGGCAGAACAAGAAGCCAGCAGGAGTTTTAAGACTCCACAAGCCCCTAAGTTTAAGACTAACCACCCTCGAAGTGTCTCCCAGGGAGAACCTCGAAGAAAAGAAGAGTAGTTCCAATCTTGAACGGACTCCGAAGAGAAACAATCACGTCTCAAGGTTGCCACAAAGTTTAACGAAACAAAGACGAGGAAGTATCAAGATACGCCCAAGTATGCCCCTAAAGGCCCCTCCTATTCAACCTCTTCAGGTGAATACGGAGAAGAGATTCATCCAATCTCGGAACTCCTCTCCGCTCCTCTTCCAGGATGTGCGGGGAGTCATAGAAGACAAGAAGTCAAGAACAGAATCTCAGAGAAACGATCAAGGATAGACAGATAAGAAGATTGACGCTAGGTCCCATATTGAGATTGACCGAGAGGGATTTCTGAGTTGGAAAATGGAGAGAGGCTTCTTCCTTCTCTGCTTCGACCCAAGCCATGCGTGAATCCCACCCTTCCTGGGAGGCTCATCAACTTTCTCAAGCGGTACCCAAGGGAAAGAGGGTATACGACCTGATAACAGCCTGTTCCGGGCAAGTCCCAATACGACATCCAAGGCAATCTCCTTCCTCAAGGAGAAACCTGACTTTGAAGAGCCAATTAGAACTCTTTTCCATTTCCAGCCACTCTCAACTCTTTCAGCTGCCATACTCTCCCCCCTATGCAAAAAGTTGAAAGCTGACCCACCATTGAAACCTTTGTGGCAAGTGTGACCAGACGATCACCTGCCACTTACAAGCATATTAATGTTAAACTTCAGCCTGCAGATGACGCCACTGGTGTCGCATTTCCACTGTTACACTTAAGGGAATAGCCCAAAAATGGTTCAATGGTCTTCCCCCAATTCTATCAACAATTTCAGCCAATTCCGGTCATTTTTTCCCATCACTCATGGCCAGTCGACGGCGAGAAAAAGTATAGCATCCAATTTGGGGAAAGGTTAAGCAAGGAGCTGGGGAATCCTTGAGAAGCATATATCAAACGCTTCAATTATGAATCACTTCAGATTGAGGGTTTGTCTTGACGATTGTAGCATTCAATGTTTTATACAAGGCTTGCATGAAGGACAACAAGTTTCGTTTTGAATCTTCTTAAAAAAGGGTTTGTCGCACTCTTACTCAAGCTCTCCAGAGAGGCTGGAGTTGTGGTCCATGCCTGAGGAACTGTGCAATGCAAACCAACAAAAAGGAGAAGGACAAGGATGGTTGGTTCATCAAGAAGAGGATGATCGTAACGATCAGTCAGGCTTCCTTACAGTGACCATAAGAGGTCGGGACTTACTCCCATTGATGAGAAGTCAGAAAAGAGGTTTACAACGCCGACAGAAAGAGAGGAAATTTGAGTTCGAAGCTCTAAATACGAGTATACCAAAGATTTGTACCTAGTGTACAAAGATGTCAAAGGAAGGTGAATATACCTGACCCCCCTCCCATGAAATCAGAAAAGAGAGAAACGAGATAGTTCTAGATACTGCCACTTCACACCAAGATATTGGACATGTCACCAATCGTTGTTTTTTACCTCCAACGGGCATTGGATGCCCTGGTTTGATAAAGGGCAAAATTCCGAAGCACCTCATTTTTAAGCTGGTAAGGCAAAAGCCCCGGAAAAAAAGAGAAGCAAGACACCCCTCGCATAGAAGAATTGATGCATACTTGACCCAGAGGTAGTTCACATGATCTCATGGTGGTTCGCTGCTGGAGACCCACCATGGAAAGAAGGAAAGGATTATCTACGCAAATCTATCGAACAGGTAATGTCTACAGACAACATATCCAAAGATGACAGTTTCCGGAAATAAGGAATTTCCAAAGAAGTGATAGAGAAGAAACACCTGTCAAAGTGCCCCATGATGACCCGTTGGTGGTTGAATTGAAGGTGGCCAACTTGAAAGTAAAGAGAATACTTATTGATACCGGCGAGCTCTCAGGATACATCCTAGCTTCAGTTGTCTTTCCAAGCTATAAATTTGATTGACAGTTTCCTTCTGTCAAGGCTGATCATCCAATTGTGGCTTTGGAGGTGGCTAATCGTCCGTCGGTGGGAACCGTTTTGTACCTGTGAGATTCGGAAGCAAAGATAAGTTCAGCATGAAGATGTGAAAATTTTTAGTTGTGAAGACATGACTGTTTATTTAACATCATACTAGGTCGCCCCACTCTCAACAAAAATCAAGTCAGTTAAGCTACTCATCTCTACTCATGAAGTTTGTTTGAATGATGGCAGCGTGTCTTATTTGATGGAGGACCAACGATCGGCCAGAGTATATGTTATCTAGCTGCCCTCAGCCTGTCTCTTCAAACAAGAGGAGGAAGCTAAATCAAGTGATCATTGTTTTGAAAACAAGAAGTCGCAAAGGGCTGGAGAAGTAGTGACAACGCAAGAAACATTCTCCGTTTCATAGGTCTCCAAGGGATTGTCTATCCACCTCCAAGGAAGAAGGAAAACCGAAGATTTTCATTCTTAGATGAAAATCGTCCGGAGAAGGACAGTGAAAATTGGGGTCCCTTGCTCACTCTTCAATGGGGCAGGAACTAAAGGATTCTCCTTCGGGAATCAGATGTTCTTTTGCGTTTTCGGTTAGAAGAGGTGCCAGGGCATTGATCCAAAAGTGGCCTCAACACGAACTGAATGTGGAAGAAGGAAGGTAAGCCTGTCAGGCAGAGAAGAGGAACTTGGGGCAAGTCCGAATAGGCCGCAGATTATGAGGAAAGTTAAAAACTTAATTGATGCCGGATTCATACGCCCCTGCAAATACCCTGAATGGGTGGCCAACGTAGTCCAGTACCAAAACACAATGGTTACATGGCGAATGTGTGTAGATTACACAGATGTTAAACAAGGCTTGCCCAAAGGACAGCTTCCCTCTTTCCTAAGATTGTTAAGTTGGGTTAGACTCGACTGCTGACATCGGCACTAAGTTTGTTGATGCCTTTTCAAGGATTTCATTCAAATCCCCCTCAAAGAGGAAGACCAAGATAAAACGGCCTTTGTGACAGACAATGGGCTGTATTGCTTATCGGGTTATGCCATTTGGTTCTTCGGAACGCTCCAGCCACTTTTCAGAGGTTGTTGTCAACCACCATCTCGCAGCACAACTCGGATTCGAAATGTTGAGGCTTACATTTGATGACATGATCATCAAAAGCAAGGAAAACTGAGGCCATCCAGCAGACTTTGAGGGAGACCTTTGAGACTCTTCGACATTTAATATGAAGCTCAAAACCCAAGAAGCACTTTTGGCAAAAAGTGACGCTTGGAAAAGTTCCTTAGCTACTTTGTTGATCAAATTGGGAATTTGAAGCAAATCCAGACAAGGTTCAGGCTGTTCCTAAGATATGTCATCACTAGAAGCGTTAAAGAAGTTCAAAAGCTTACAGGATGTCTAGCTCTTTGGGAAGGTTTTTGTCAAAAATCAGGAGATTAAATGCCAGATTTTTTCGATCTTGCCCATTAAGGAAAAGGGCAAAGTTTGAGTGGTACTGAGGGAAGCTGAAGCCGCCTTTTCAAAGCTTATAGAGGCATTTGCACTCCCTCCCTCGTTTTGGTGAGCCCAATGGAAGAGAGCCATGTATTACCTCTATTTGGCGGTCTCCAATCATGCTCTCTCAGCTGTCCTCATAGCTGAGAGGGAGGGCATTCAAATGCCTGTGTATCGTCAGCCACGTTTGCAGGGGGCTGAGCACCGTTATTCAACAGTGGTAAAAGTTGTCTTGCTTTGTTCACAGCTTGCAGAAAAACTCAGGACCCTATTTTGTTGCCTCACCATATTTTCATTTGTCTACACCGAATCAACCACTCAAACAACCTTTCTCAAAGCTGGAGAGACTTCAGAGGATGCTTACGATGGGCAATTGAACTGAATGGCCTATCATATTGAATTTGAGCCAAGGAAAGCCTATTAAAAGGGCAAGCACTTGCCGATTTTGTGGTAGAAATGACGCGTCCTTAATGTAGAGGAGCCTCAACAGACTCACTGCGGTCCTTGTTTGTTGATGGTTCGCTACTCAAAAATGGATTGCGAGAACGGCATCATTCCCAAATCTCCAGAAGGTGATGTGTATGAATACGCAATGAAGGTTTAACTTTCAGGCCTCACAACAATGAAAGCTGAGTACGGGCGCTCATAGCTGGAATCAAAATGTGTAAAGCAGCTGGGGCAAAATTCATTGAAGCCATGTCAGGGACTCCCAGCTGATTGTAAGCCAAGTTAACGGAAGCTATGAGGCTCGTGACTGAGAACATTTTATTAAGTACCTACAGATGGTTCAAAAAAGAAGTGGAAGGCTTAGACAGTTTCATTCTCACCCAAGTCCGAAGGATCAGAGAATAACCAAGTCGATGCCCTCTCCAAACTTGCAAGCTCTGCAATTTGGTAACATCAAAGATCCGCTTCTGGAGCGTTATAGAAAAGAAGGCATTGAAGATGTAAATCAAACCATTTCAATATTGACCGGGGCAACACCTGGAGGATGAAAAATTCTGGATTTAAGCAGGTATGGGAAACTTACCCGATGACCCCGTAAGAGCAAAGAGTTATGTCAAAGCTAGAGACTCTTGGTTCATTTTGGTGGAAGGAGTTCTCTACAAAAAATGCGGTTTCTCTCATCCTCTACCTTCAAATGTTGTGACCCCTTGATACCGTCCTATGGTCTATCAGGCTTGTCAACAGGTTTATTAATTAAAGGAACAGTTAGTGTTAAAAAGAGTTTCGATGTGAAATGTGTCCGTTGAATTCGTGAGTTTTTCATGTTGAGGTGTCTATAATCATATGGTTAAATAATTTATGGATGAGCAATAAAACTCTGGATTGGCACGCTAGGAGTATTGACAATCAGGGGTTGGGGTTGCCGATTTATTCGCTTCCTTACTAGGCCGTCTGCATCAACACGTCTTTTATATTTATTTTAAAAATGGAATTTATCCAAATGGTTTTTATCCAAATGGGTTAGTTTGAAGATCTTCATCTTAACTATGGTGACGGAGTCGCGCCCGTATCGCCATCTGTTTATTTGAACATTGATGCCTTTCGACTGGGGAGGCAATGGGGAATTGAACTGTGGCACCTTAGTGTGTCTGGAATGAACTGCCACCTGAGTGTGTTGGATTGAACTGTGGCACTAGGTGTCTGGATTGAAACTGTGGCACCTCGCTGGGTCTGGGATTTGACAAACCTTGTTATTTGCTCAAATCATAACAAATGTAATAAACCTATATTGAGTCATGTGTTGGAGTCGAGTAAAATTATTCTTGCAGGTACTAATTTGTTTACATGAGCGTTCACGTAGGTTTGGATTGAGATGCGTTTGGAGAAGTTGTATATAAGAAATAAATGATGAAATTAAGTTTGATACTTGGATACATTGTTATATTATATAGTGATGATATTTGAGGTTGAGTTTTCTTTGGGAATCTTGTTGTATGTATTAATGTCGTCAAGTGATATGAACACACATCTGGTTTTCTTTGTTTTTAATAGGCCTGTCGTAACTCGGTATGTCCAGTTTTTAGTGGAGATGCTGTCCTTGTTTTCCGGTTCGTTATGTTGTATGCTTACTCAGCTTTGCTGATTGCGTGTTTTTTGATGTTTGTGTAATCTGTCCACATTTTCTTCTTTTGGTGGACCTGTGCATTATCCTTATTTTCGTTTTTGGAAATTATGGGGAGCAGACTTTTCACAGGATTGTGCAGGTTGTTGATGCTTATACAGCTGTGCATTTGCAACGTTGGGGTTATGGAGGTGTTCGAGTGTTATATTCTTGGACTGTTTGTTTAAGTTCCGTCTGAAAATTTTAGTAATTTATAATTGGAAAAAGTGGTTTTTCAAGTTTCATTAGTTGCCAAAATATTACCTCGATTTATAATAAAGGGCCCAAGTTTGGTTCCAAGTTGTACGGTTTAAATTCTTGATAGATTCCTAAAAGTTTTGTTATTTTGTTTAGTCATTTTTCCGCCTGCAATATTCTGAATAAGCCAAAAACGTTTTCACACGTGGGCGATTAACACTCCCAATGGTTCTCCGTATTTTAATTTTATTTCAACAGTGAAGTGGAGAATTATTGGGGTAGCTTACAAAGTTGGTATCAGTTTAAAAGCCAGAAATTTCTCTTTAATCTATTTTCTTTTATCACCTCGTTTTATTCAATGTTTTATATTATTGCAAAACATTTCTTACAAAAACCACAATATTTTACACAACGACGATATTTAACAATTCTTCTTTTTCTAAGAAAAAATTGAGTGACATTTGGGTAGTTTGAAAGGACGCGATTATGTGTTTATTTTGATACTCCTTATGCTTGTGGTGTGTTCCTCATATGTTTACATCTACTCCTGAAATGCTACTATGCTAGGATGCTTGTACATGCAAATTGTTTAGTTTGTTTGCTTTATTATCAAGGGATGTAGGCTCAATAAACTTGTATGTTTCACTTTACAAACATATTTTTTTAACACGATTCTCGAGTTCGAGGACGTAACTCGCTTTTAAGGGGAGTATGAAAAATTGTGCTGAATTTTTTTTTACCACTTATTTCGCAAAATATTTTTCATCCACATAATAAAAGTCTTAAAAGTTATTTCAAATTATATTATATATAAAAATAAATTTGGCTGGTATTACAAAATCTTTCACATAATTCAATTTTAAATTATTTTCGAACTCAAAAGTTGTTTTGTTTCTTTTTCAAATACGTTTGAATTAATTATGTTTTGTTTACATTATTTTCAATTGCCGCACCCGAAGATAAGAAACAAGGTTGAATTACTTTCACAAAAAAAAAAATATTTATCAATCTGTCCTTCATTGGCATGGCATATATCTTTCTGACTGCATTTTTGCAATTATACAACGTTGAATAATATTTGACTACTTGTTTACCTTGATTGAAAACTTATTTTAATAATAATTGACTATACTATTATGATTAATAGTTTGAGTAAGCATTGTATTAGTTGCAGTATTACGTAATTGTCACAGATAGTACTAGTATTCTTAAGGATGTAGTAGATTGAGGGATTGTTGTTTATTGCTTGGGATTGGTTAATAATTATATTGAGAACTATGCTTGGGTATAGTTTTATTGATCTACTATGTTATGACCGATTGTGAGTGTGACTATTTGGGGAACCTTCCACTATTGCTTCATTTTTTATTGTTAAACCGTCCGGGTAGTTATTTGAGCGAGCATGTGCATGCCAATACAAATATAAATTGACCTTGGTTGAGGCTTGGTGTTAGTATTATTTAGTCCTTGCATGTAGTAGGACATGATATGATCACCCATAGGCGTGGATATATGGTCAATTGTTTGTTCTTTTTTTTCCCCAAAGTTGGTGACTATTGATGTTTAGTTGTAGCCCGAAATTGGCTAATTGGGTTCTTTGTTGTTGACGTATGGAAATTTGGAGTGTAGTGAACTTGTTGATTAAAAATTATCATGACCAAGCCTAGTATATTTGATGAAAAGCATGACACAAAATATGTGTCGCGAATGGTTTGATGTTAGCAGGAAAAGTGTTATTTATCAATGTTTAAGTAAGATTTATTGAGTTTCTCTAAGGTTGGTCCTGTTATGACGTGCAATCCCAGGGTATTAACTACTATACAATAATATATCGCGAACTTTAAGATAGATAAATCAACATTATTGTGTATTGGTATTTGATGAGGATCTATAATTCAAGCGCTAGACGAATTAGGAGGTTAGAGATGAAAACTTAGTGGAGGAATATTACGTGCAATATGGATGATTTGAAAAAAAAAATGATGGAAAGTGTTTCAACATGATTTGTCTAGGAACGTTTGGAAATTTGGGATGCTTTTGTATATTATTAGGATTTATTGGTGATAGAATTTTGTTTGAATTATATCGAGACTGTTTTTTGCCTTCCTTGAAGATGTAATCTCTTTTAGTAATGATTTGCTGATAGTTATTGTTTTATTGTGATTATGAGTGTTGGTCAAAAGTTCGTGAGTTTTCTTGG